>OVBE01008053.1:0-17655 GCA_900406425.1 Iberis pinnata
TCAATGATCAATTTGCAACGAAGAGGAGATCAACCCCAAACACCTCAAGATCGATCTATGACTACGTCAAGTCACTTTAAGTATTTGATTTGGTCATTTGATCTAGTCTTTTTAATAAAACAGAAAGTCCTGGTTTGTAGGACATATTGCAGATTTTTAGTATTTTCTGTTGCTCTGTATTAGTCTATTTAAAAACTCTGTTTTTCATTCAACGAATTAAGCTTTTCTAGTATCTTAAACTCTTGAAAAGAATTCTTTACAAAGACAAACATATATCGCATGGCGACCAACTAGTGTTTGTTTTTCTTTGTTGCATCTCTATGTCTACATGCTTTATTTTTAAAGTTTGCAAAATTTGATATTTGAAATTTGAAAGTGTTCTCTTTCTCATGTGAATAGACGGATTAGTGGTTCTCGACCTTGATATTTGTTATAGCAGTTCAATAAAATTCGATTCCTACTTGTAACAAAGTCATTTGCGCGTGGGAGACGAAAACTAAATTTGGGTGTGACGCCAACTAGAGTGTATATCTAGTTCTTAAGGTAATTTATGTTGAAGTAGATTATTCTGGTTGATGTCAGACGATCTTATGAATAACCGATAGGATAAGCTTTTTCTGCCGGGTAACCTATTCCTAAAATTAGTCAAAAGATTTAAATTGCGCTAGAAAAGACAATGTTTCAGTTCTTATCGTGCTAGTTTTGATACTGACTGGATCATAAAAAGTATTATTTTAGTTGTACATTTATGAAATTTTACATAAAATTTCTGTAAGTAATTATTAACGTTGTTGTAGTATTCTGTAATATTAATATAGCATCTGATTCTTTTTTCTATTATTTTATTTAATTTTTTGTGTTGCTTTAGTTGTATTAAATTTTGTTAAAGTAATTTTTTCTTTGAAAAAACAAATATTGTTGTTGTGTAATTTTTTTTAATAGTATTATTATACATGATAAAAGAAAATTTGACAAAAAATAATGAAAAAGAAAATAAACCATTAGATTGTTTTTTTTTTGTCACGTTTGTTTTGAAGTGAGATAGCGGAAAAAATAACCCAAAACATTTAGAAAAATGAAAAAGTAACATCAACCATATTAACTTTGAAACAATAACTTAAAAAAGTAGTGAAATTATCATCAATCATATATAAGTCTCTAGACCAAGCGAAGTTTGCCACAGATACAAAAAAAAAACTGATTCATTAATGTAATTTCTTAATTACCCTCACATAAGTCTGCGATGATCTGCTAATATGCGAGTAAATCTACAATATGCGATAGCCTGTGGTCGGAATCGGCTCAAAAATTTTAAGGATCCTAAGATTTTTTATTTTTAATTAATATAAAAAATTTAAGTAATACTAATAAAAGTTTATTTATTAGATTTCAATCGTAAAATTTATTCTCAAAACCTTAAAATATATATATATATATATATTTATAGAAAATTTATATATCTAATTTTCAAACATTTATAAAAATGGACCCCTAAATAAATAGAACACATGTCGAGGCCCCGGGGCGGTCGCACACCTTGTCCTCCTATACAAGCCACCTCTGCCCCTGATAGTCTACAAAAAAGTGTTTAATAGTTCTATTATAAAAATGTTGTAAAAGTAATTAAGAAAAATGGAATGATGTCATAGACTCTCGCAGACTTCCAAATTTTTGCATATAAATCATCTAGAACTTCGTAGATTGTTGCAAACTTCCTACAATCTACGTGTAAATCTATTGGAATATTGCAAATTTTTACAGACATAATAACATCTGCCAATAAATATTTGAAAGTCTTGCAAACATCATGACGTATGCAAATGTTTGCGAGAATTTGGCAGACTTTCATGCAGACTTTCGCAAAATCTTATGCATATTTCATGAACTACATGCGATATTTTTGCATACTTTTACACAAACTAAAAGAAGTTTATAAAGCTTGCAAAGTTTTTGCAGGCTTTCACATAGACATAAAAATTTATGCAAGATTTTTGTCTGCGGGAAAATTAGGATAAGTATGTGATTGTCTGCGAGAAAATTCACAAACTTACCTCCTAGTCAGCAAAAAAATCTGCAAATAAGTTCATGAATAAGTCTGATTTACTAGATGAAAAGTCTATTTCATAAATATGAAAGTTCAATGAAAGTTAACTTTTTTTGTAGATGAAAATTCATAACTCTACCTCAAAAACTATGGGAGGATGATTTATGTAATTCACGGCTTTTAACTAAAGTAAAAGTTATATTTTTATGGCTGGAGTGGAGAAGAAACACAAGATTGAGAGGATATGAGTTATAGATGTTGAAGAACGTTTGATTTGAACTGATTTCATAAGGTTAAAGCTCAAAAATAGTGGTTAAGAATGACATACATGTAATAAACCAAAATGACATATCCTTTTGTTTAATGTTTTTTTCTTTAACGATTGCATTTTCGTATTTTTCAAGTGTTTTTAAAGATTATATATAAACACCAGGTTAATTTTACAAGTTTATAATGTTAGAGGTTAGGTTTATCAAAAAAAAATTGAAATTATTTTCACAGTTTCCCTTTTAAATTATAATAGATTGAACACAAAAATAACATTAACACAAACAGGGGTTTCAGTGCGGGTTAATCCGCCCCATTTTACCCGCCCCGCTGTAAGCCCGCTTTGTTTGCGGATTATGGCAGGCCGGCTCGCATAAACCCGCAATGCTAAATATCATAATCCTAACCCGCCCCACTTAATAGCCGCGGGTTTTGCGGGTTGTCCGCGGACATTAAACTATTCAAACAAAATATATATTATACTTTTATTTTTTCATCAAATTTGATGTATAATAATATTAATCTACATTAAACTATGCATCTATATAATACATAACACTTCTTATCATGAGAATTGAGGAATAATCATTATTTTAAAACATAAACAAATGATAATCATTATTATCTAAAATATCTTAATTAAAGTCTTATAAAAAGTGCATGAGTAAAAACCATAAAAGTTACAATCCATATATATGTGCGAACAAATCAATCCATAAAGTTTATAGACAAATCCGCACGGTAAGCGGACATGACATCGGGTTTTTATGGATAAAAACCCGCAACGTCTGTTTTTTGGGCTTAAAAATTTGTAGCTCAAAACCGCCCCACAATAGAGCGGATTAAGCAACGTCCGCGGTCGGAAACCCGTATTGACACCCCTAAACAAAAACAACCATACTCTTACTAATAGATATTCTTCAATATATAAACTAAAAAAAATTAATCTAATGACAAAAGTCCTAATAGTTGGCCTAATCATTGTAAATTTAATCTCTCAACAGTATGAATATAATTGTAATATGTGGTGTTAACAAAAAATCATAAATATGTACTACTCATGATTTTAACTCTTGGGTTTGACTCATGAAAGAATCTTTCTAGATACAAGAATTGTTAAGATTTTTGACCAACTTAATAGTCGGAAATCAGAAAGAAAAAGAAGGTTTTCACCACTTTCCGACTAACAAAAAATCGTCAAGATTTGGTGGTCGTAAATCCACATGGGTTGGTAATTTGTCGAAATTTACCGATAAAATAATTAGTCAAAAAATAGTCACGCATTTAATCAGAATTAACTCGGTATAATGTTACGATGAATTCCTGACCAACATATAATTTAGTCGGGAAATAGTAGAAAATGCCCGACAAATTCTGCTAATTAAAAAAAACTTATCGTATATAAATGTTATATGTGGTCGGAAAATTGTAGCTATGGTCCAACATATTTTTGACTAATACAAAAAAAAATTAAAACGTAAATGAAATTTGAATTGTCATATATTATATTGTATATATATATATATATATTTAATTTGTAAACTAAATAACATTTAAACTAAAAAATTAGATTAAACATAATTAAAATTAAAGTACAAACATAGAAATAAAAACTTAACAACATTTAACACATTTAAAATCTAAACGGCGGGCTTGCATCTGAAAAAAATTTCTGCATTATTTCACACTAGTATTGAAAGGCTCTAGTCTTATTGTTGAGTTCGTTAATTTTCTCTTGAGTCATCTATAGTTTGGTCTGAGTCTCTGTTAGTTGGGTTTTGGTTTCTAGAAGTTGTTCTTGTGTTTCCTACATCAATTATAGAAAAAATAAAGTTAGTACATTTAAACACAAAAGAAATTCATTAATATATAATACAAATATAGTAAGGTATATATACCTGCAACCGATTCGTTCACTACTTTCGATAGTAGTCCAATAGTGCAAATGGCAGTAGACGTTGCATAAAAACATGAGCGTCATGTGACCTCATCCCTGAAAACTTGCCAATTTGTTCATCAACACAACGACTCAAATTTGATGCAACCATTTGTAACCTTACATCTTCTGTAATCCATCAAAATAATTTGCTCTTCTCATGTGTAGAGAGCCTAAAAATGGGAATCGGACCCTTCGAGTTCTTATTTAAGTGCAACGATGGCCTGGCACAAATTTCTGGTAAATTCATACGTAATTTGATGTTGTCTTTTTTCTTCCCATGAACATTGAGCATTGTATTGATAATGATATCAAAAAAATTCTTCTCAATATGCATAACGTCCAAATTATGTCGAATTAAATGATTCTTCCAACATGGTAACTCCCAAAAAATACTCTTTTGTGCCAGTTATAAAATTCTCCGTAACCACCAATGACAGTATGACCATTACCTCCACACGTAGTTGTAGAGTCAATATTAAAATTCCACAGTTGATCTACCACGTAAGCCCCACTTGGAACAGGCAGAGGCCCATCTTTAACAACTCGATTCTTCATGAACAGCGACTTATTGCACTTGTATGGATGATTGTATGGAAAAAATTATCGATGACAATCACACAAAGAAGACTTGCGACCATGTTTGAGTTGGAAAGCATCTCTATTATCTTGACAATATGAGCACGCAAACCTCTCATGATTCGTCCATCCTGATAGCATTCCATAAGTTGTAAAATCACTAATTATCCACATTAAAATAGCACACAAGTTGAAATTAGTATTTGTAACTCTATGGTGCCAAAGGTATTGTAATTCCTCGATAAGTGGTTGTAAGTAAACGTCCAAAGATCTTCGAGGATGATTAGGACCTGGGACAAGTATCGAAAGAAACAAAAACTCTCGTTTCATGCATAATGCAGGGGGTAGATTTTATGGTGTCACAATTACCGACCATTCTTCATGTTTTCCCAAAAGGATTAAATCCATCCGTGCACAGCCCAAGATATACATTCCTTGATTCGCTACCAAAATTTGGATATGTTGTACAAAAATGTTTCTATGCTTCAGCATCGGATGGATGTGAGATATTCCCAGAATACTGATGTTTGACATGTCATCTTATAGCTGAAGCCGTGCGTTCTGATTGATACAATCTCTTTAATCTATCTGCAAGAGGTAAGTACCACATGCGTTGGTAAGGAATTTTAGATCTTCCACTTTAGATCTTATATCGTTGTGCCACACAAAATTTGCAAGCTTCCAAACTTGCATTTCTTTTCCAAAAAATCATGTAGTTTTCCTTACATACGTCTATGATCTGGAAAAGTAATCCAAGGCCGGATACCAACTTTTGTATTGCATAATAAGATGCAGGTGAAAAGTTTTCGTCTAGTAGATATTCTTTAAGTAATTCAATAATTGCATCTACGCAATCTTCACTCAGATTGTAATTTGTCTTTATGTTCACCATCCTAGTCGCATCTCATAATGGTGAATGACTTTTTTTGCAACCATCATATAAAGGTTATCTAGCAGCATCTAACATTTCAAAAAACCGTCTAGCTTCAAGATTTGGTTCTTCTAAAACAATAGGATTTTGCGCCATTTCCTTATATGAATCATTCACCATTTGGATAGAATTGTCTTTTATTGCTGGTTGAGAAGATTCTTCGACATTTATACTCGGACCACTTTCTGCAGAAGCTCTTCTTCTCCGATTACTTTCACTTGTTCCTTGCAACGAACTAAAATCTTATACGTGGAAAAACCACACAAAGTATCCATGTGTAAAACCATGACAATAACAATGCTTCCAAACATTTTCTATGTTTATAAACTTTTCATTATCACATTTAATACAAAGACAAGACATCTTACCGGATTCACGCGAAATCTCTTGATTTATAGCAAATCGCGTAAATTCAGTTAAGCCGATTTTGAACTCTAGTCTAATTTCTCCCGTCTCTTCATCTATGTGATTATACATCCACTCACGAATCTTAAAAATATTTGAAGAAGAAATTTGTATGAATATTTGATGTATTTGGGACGAATGATCAGATGGAGGAGAAGGGTGCATATAAAGGAATATTGTTCGACCACCAATCTACAGGTTTGGGACAAAGTACTGACTAAATAGTCGACAAATTTCCGACCAAATCTGAACCGTTTTTTCTCATATTTTCCGAGTGAATGGCGAGTTAATAAATTTTTTTTATTAGTCGGTAGTTAGCCGGAAAACATCTCGGACTACTTTCCGACCAAACCGTTTTTCCGACTAAATTGCGACCAAGTATCATTTTTTAGGGGAAAAACATAATAGTCGGGAATTGGTCGAAAATTGTGTCCGACTATTTTCCGACCCAATGACTTTTCCGACTAAATAGAATTTTTTTTTAAGAAAACAAATTAGTCAGTAGTGGTCGGAAATTTTCTCCTACTATTTTCTGACAAACAACTTTTCCAACTCTTTACCGACAAAGTTTTGTTTTAGTCGACTTTTAGTGGAAAAACCGTAGATTTTATTTCTGACTAAATTCTCATCGGAACTATTAGTCGGAATATGAGTAGCATTCTTGTAGTGTAGCTCATTTAACTATAATGATTAGTTGAGTTGTGTTGATCGAGTTCGCTCATATTATCAGTTTATCACTCTTACGGCTGTTATCTAACGACAGTCAAGTACTATACACTACTCTTCTTCTTCTTTAAGAAAAATTATATCATCCAATGTTTTTTCTTGAAAATTTTAAGAAAATTAAAGATAAGCTCCACATATATACACATGGAATTTGAATTCGGATATAATAGCTAACATCGTGCAAACTTATAGAAACTACTACACCATATGATAAACTCATATTTCTTTTTATTTTTTTGTTATTGGATGGGTTCAGACCTTCGGACCTAATCCTACCCAAGCTCATGCCGGCGTTGCCGATACCCATTTCGGGGCGTAAAGCACATGTACCAAGCGGAGACTCGAAGTGGCGACCTCGAGGATTACCCCCCTTACCCTTTACCATCCAAACTACCACCATTTGGTAGGTTTCTATTTATTTTCTTTCCTCAGTTTCCAATTTCATATATATGTCCCTTTATTTATTATATTGCTATAGCTTAATTATATTTGTTAATAATTGAAAAAGAAGATCTATTACAGTAGTTGACAAGAAAAAAAAAGGAACTGTTACAGTATTTTGTTTTACAGGTTTTATTCAGAAGAAGAAAAAAAACATAAACAAAGATCGATCGATCAGTAATGTCTCGATGTTAAATTTACTCCCTAAAAAAAAGGTTAAACCTAAAATCTCCCAAAAAAGCTTTGAGATAATTTAATTACTAATGATAGTTACCCAACACCTACACAAAGAATCTGTCCTCTCTCATTCTTTTCCTCATCTTCACTCCACAAATTAAGCACCTCCATTTTTATATTATATATGTTTTATTGATTATTCATGAAGCTTTCTTTACCCTTACTTGCATCACAAGTAAAACTAAGAAACGAACATGACCCAGACCCATCACCTTCACGTACCACCAACTCTCGATTCACCTGCCTTGTCTCTTCATTTTTCCTTCCATGCTCATACCCAAAACCTGCTTGAAGATTTTCATAGCTAAAACAGTTTAGGTTAACGAGGTTCTTCAATTTAGGTTCCGTTGAACCACCGCATTGCCTAGGCTGTGTTTGGTAGAAGACTTTAGAGAGGACAGGTTCACCGTCTTTTTCTTCCTCACTTTGACCCAAATGATACTGATGCATCACCCAATTAGTCTTCTCAGGCTTCTTCTGGCGACCATAGTTGGTGTAGAGGACAAGGATCTTCTTGAAACCGGCTTCTCCTGATTGGGATAAAACGGGTCGAGTCTTGCCAGTTTTGTGCCACCGTGTCTCGTGGCCTTCCTCATCTGTACTCACTTTTCTACGTTTACGTGTTCCGGTCGTGTAAGCCTTTGATGGCCGGTGGAAGAAGTGTCGTACTTGCCCGTCTTTGCTTACTCCTACTTTCCACAAGATCAATCGATGTACATATACAAAGCTTTATTATGTTAACATCATCACACTATTAGATAATCATACACAAAATTGTAAAGACTGATGCTATTTTTCACAAATCACAAAACTTTACTAGATTTGATCATTTTATTTTTGACATAAATATGTATAAAATAAATTTTTTTATTTAAATAAATTGCAACTAGCATCACAAAATAATATTATTATGAAATCTAAGAAGATTTTAGATTTTATAGCAAATATATCTTTGTTTAGTGGTATTAATATAATTGCATTAAATTTTGAATTTCGTAAACTGGATTTCTTGCTTTACTAGGGCATCTCCATTAGAAGTATCTCAACATAAGTTTCTCAATATACATATATATATATATATATAAATAAATATGTTTGAAACTCACTCCAAAGTATCTCATATATATTGTTAATTATTTAACAATATTTTTATATACTTACACATATACATATATTGAAAAAGCCATATTGAAAACTTCCCAATGGAGATGCCATTAGTATCAGAAAGAGAAGACGTTAATTACCAGGAAGTTTCTCAGGATGTGTATAACAAATTCCATTATCTCCTTCAAGAGTCGGTATAAATTCATCGATCAATGGATGAAGTTTACGCTTATCGGATGATACTTTTGCCTCCAAATGCATTAGTATTTCTTTATCCGACGGGTCGAATTTGACTCCTGCTGGTAAGCTAGGTAGATCTTTTATACTACCAACCTTATATATATCACAAATTTATATATTTGACTTTAATATATGTCATGGCGATAATAATTAAGTAGAGATCATTTAGGCGAATTTTTGGTTAAAATATAAAAATACTAACCTGGCTATGATCTTGTTGATGGATCTTGTGTCCACAAGAAGGACAAGTAGTCGTCCTGATGTGAGATTCAACGCTAGTGACACATGATTGACAATGGTCTTTGAGTTGAATCGATGGATGATCAATATTAATGGAAGCTCTTTCAAGATGGAGGTCGTGGTTCTCATCTGAACCATCACTCCAACTCATACTGATCTTTTCTCTCCCTCTCTACAAGAGCTTATACCAAGATCTATATCTTATCAAAATATAAAATCGAGAGAGAGAGAGACGACAGAGGAAGCTAAATTAAGATGAGGAGGTGTTATAAAAAGAGGGGCAAGTAAATGTTAAGTTTTGGAAGGAACTAAAATTTTATTATATTATAAATGGTTTTAAAATATTATTTTGAGGGGTTGCTTGGACGTCACGTTTACTAATGGTGTATGTATATACGTTTGCAATATATAATTATAAAATATAGTTTTCTGAATTTCTATCATGTTATTCTTGACCATTTTTTTTTTTTTTTTTTCTTCTTCTAGTTTTTACAGTTGAATTATTGAATTGTTAGCTACATTCGTGTGAAGATAAATTAAATAACGTATCTAATTTAATTAGGAAAGAGACCATACTGTACAAGAACATATTCAACTAATCACGATATACAAAAAAAAAGAAAAAAAAAGAGAGAAAGTAATATCTTCACAAACAAGAAAGGTGACGAGATGGAGTGTCGTTTTTTAAACTAAACTCATTTTATTTTGCTTACAATTTAGTTTCTTGCAATTTAAATATATTTATATTTATTCACATATATATATATATATATACACACTAAGTTGTTAACATAATCTTTATTCAATCTTCAACATATTATATAAAAGAAATTCCAAGAACAAGCTCCAATAATGGCTAGATTTCCCGGAAAACATTAAGCTATCCTGTTAGACAATCAACATTGATATAATTCATTTCCAGAATAATATATAAATGGAAGAATAATGTTAGATGGTATACTGTCTACAATTTCACTTATATATCCATATGATATAATATGATATATCGATACATGTTGGACCTACTTGATATAGCAAAAAGACATATCTTCAAGCACAGAACAAACACTCGTGTTTAGCAAGTAATCTATACCCAAAATTCTCTTCTTTTTTTGTTGCTCCTTGATAGCAGATTCCTCACCAAAAGTTATAATATATGTGTATGTATTACAATATATATATATATATGTATATATATTATTATTTTTCTGTATTCAGAATATTCAGGATAATGTTCAGTATGAAATATATTTTTTTGTTCAACTATAATTTTTTAGTAAAATATGAACCTCGGAATAAATTTATATAATATTGTATGTTACTAATTGCATATTTATTTTTAAAAATATCATTGTATATTGTTAATCTAAGTTGATATTAGGTTAAACTCGTAGTGGGTTTTATATATTGAGACAATGGGTTTCAGGTATTTACAAGGTGAGCAGATATGAAGACTGAGTTATGGGCTTATTTTCGCGATGAAGGTCCAAGGTCCAGGAATCTTCAAATGCATCTTTATAAGGAGAAGTGTTTCTATGTGGCTTGATCATCCATTAGCGAGCATTATCTTCAAGGTACCTGATTCAAGAAACGTAACAGAGAGATTAGCTAGGTTATCTTTTTCAGTTGTAAAAGACTCATCGTGATATAAGGTGAAGTCTTAGCTTTTCTTGTACGTTGATATAGAGTTGACCTGAGAAGCTTAGAGCTTCGTAATCGGGTCAATTCAACTCTATTGTTGCTCAAGTATCTAGTGGAATTAGTTGAGAAGGTATCGTCCTTCTCCCGAGACGCATGGCCTGATACCTTCTCCCAGACGTATGGCGTGTTGCCGGAACTCGGTAAACAATTCTTTGTGTTAAATCGTAGTCGGTTCAAAGGCTAGCTTAGCGCACAAGAATAGATTGATAAAAGTTCACAAGTGGTATCAAAGCATTAGGCTCAATACATGAGAACAAGTTGCGATTCAAGATTGTATCAAGAAAGGTCTCAAGGTTCAAGAGACAAGGCTGGTTGTTACCTGTAGCAATCAGATTCAAGATTCAATAGCAGATCGTGAAGAATAAATCAAAGAAGAACAAGTTTTCAATCATGTTAGAAGAAAATTATCTCTTAGATGGCAGACAACATCATGGTAAGTACCAGAGTTGACGTTGAAATATTCGATGGGAATGGGGACTTTATCCTATGGGAGATACGCATGATGGCTCATTTCAAGATGATAGGACTTCATGATATCTTAACGGACTTTGGTCTGTTAGAAGATGCACCTAAAGAGGATCCAGAAAAATCAGAAGAAGAAGCCAAATATGGCAGTGTCAGTAACCAACAAGGAAACAAGACCCAACTAAAGTGGAGAAATCAGAAAAGGCAAAGAGTATCATCAAACCTAACGTTTCTGATAAGGTACTAAAGAAATTAGTGCACTGCAAAAATGCAGCTGAGATGTGGTCCACTTTAGATAAATTGTACATGGGGAGTTCACTACCAAACAAAATTTATCTTCAATTAAGGTTCTACACATTCAAGATGGTAGAAGGAAACTCAATTGATCAGAATGTAAATGATTTTCTCAAGCTGGTGGCAGACTTAAAAAGCCAAGGAATATCAGTTTCAGAAGAAGTTCAAGCAATACTTCTATTAAGCTCAATGCCAAGCAAATATGATCAGTTAAAAGAAACCCTAAGATATGGGAGACAAACTTTAAGCTTAACAGAGGTAACGGGATCTGCAAGATCCAAGGAAAAGGAACTACTGGAAAGTGGAAAGATTTCTAAGAGCCAACCATAAGGTTTATTTGTCCAGAATTTAGGTAGACAAGACAAGAAAGGATGAAGTCAGAACAAAAATAGATCAAAGAGTAAAGATAAAGGCCCTAAAGGGAAGAAGAATAAAAATGACAAAGGCTGGTTCGTGTGTGGTAAAGAACGGCATTGGAAACGTGACTGTTTATAGAGAAAAAAATAAGGGAAGTTCATCAAATGATTTTGCAAACCTAGTCAAGGAATATGTTAAACCTATGGTTTTAACAGTGAGCCTACAAGACACAAAGGATGAGTGGGTTCTTGATTCAGGTTGCACCTTTCATATAACACCAAACAAAGATTTTCTCTGACCTAGAAGAATTTGAAGGGGGAAAGGTGCTCATGGGAAACGACACTTTTAGTGAAGTTATGGGCATTGGAAAAATCAGAATCACCAATCTAGATGATTATGTGGTCATTCTCTCAGAAGTGAGATACATGCCTAATGTGGGAAGAAACCTCATCTCATATGGTATGTTAGAGAAGTCGGGGTACCGGTATGAAGGTGAGGATTTCAAGATTACATTCTTCAACAAGATATCATGGCAGAAGGTATTTGAAGGCAAATACAGTGACAACTATACTATCTACAAGCAAAATTCTCAAGACCAGAAGTTTATGTGGCTAAGGCAGTACCAAACAATACTGCTCTTTGGCACTCAAGGCTGGGTCACATGAGTGCAACAGGAATGGACATCATGGTTAAGAGGGGTTTCATAAATGAGAAGGAAGTCAGAGATCTGGAGTATTGTGAAAACTGCAATTTTGGTAAATTTCACAAGCAAGGTTTTCAGAAGGGGCAGCACACATCTAAAGGAGTGTTGGATTACATACATTCAGAATTATGGGAATCTCCATCTACCCTATTAAGCCTAAGTGAATGTAAGTATTTCATTACTTTTATAGATGATTACTCTAGAAAGGTTTGGATTTATTTTCTCAGGTCAAAAGATGAAGCATTCACAAAGTTTGTAGAATGGAAAGCAACAGCAGAAAATCAAAGTGGAAAGAAGGTTAAATGCATAAGGACTGAAAAATGGATTAGAATTTTATAACAAACAGTTTGATACATTGTGCAGGAAAAGTGGCATTACTAGACACAAGACATGTTCATACACCCCACAACAGAATGGAGTCTCAGAGAGAATGAATAGAACTATCATGGAAAAGTAAGGTGTATGTTGTCTGAAACAGGTGTAGGTTAGGAATTTTGGGCAGAAGCAGCATCCATAGCAGTAAATCTAATAAACAAATCTCATAATTCTGTTGTGGAGTTTAAATTACCAGAAGAAATATTGTTAGGCATTAAACCAAGTTTAGGTTATCTAAGAAGGTTTAGTTGTATTGCGTATGTCCACAATGTTCAAGGTAAGACTGATCCCAGAGCCATAAAAGGAATATTTATGGGTTATCCGCAAGGAGTTAAAGGTTATAGAATATGGATTCCTGAGACCAGAAATGTGTAATAAATAAAGATGTCACATTCAATGAAGAGCTAGTGTTTAAATATTCCATAGCATAAGAGAAAGAAGAAGCACCAGCAGAAAAACAAGTGAAGACAAAAATAGTTACTTTCAACCCAGTGTTAGAACATCTAACAAAAGAAAAAGTATCAGAGGAAAGGAATCAGGTTTCACGAGGAGCTTCACCAGCAAGGAGCCCAAGAACACCAGAGATTATTCAATTGGATAATAAAGAGGAAGAGATAGAAACCCAAGAGCCTGAAAATTTAGAGAATTATGTGTTGGCATGAGATAGGGTGAGGAGACAAACTAAACCACCCTCTAGATTTACAGATGCAGACTTTGTAGCCTATCCCTTGTCTGGAGCAGCATCAGTTGACACTGAGGAACTACTTTCTTACTCACATGCTAGAAACAGTAAATATTGGCCATACTGGAAGCAAGGAATGGCAGGAGAGTTTGAGTCATTGAGGAAGAATGTGACGTGGAGCCTAGTAGACAAGCCAATAGATAAGAAATTCATAGGATGCAAATGGATTTTTAAGAAAAAGGAAGGCATTCCAGGAGTTGAAGGGCCTAGGTATAAAGCAAGATTAGTAGCTAAGGGTTATTCTCAAGTTGAAGGCATTTACTATGATGAGGTGTATGCTCCAGTAGTAAACATGTCTCTATTAGGTTAATGCTTTCATTAGTTATTCAACATGACATGAAATTGGAACAGTTAGATGTGAAAACAGCTTTTCTACATGGAATTCTGGAGGAAGAAATGTACATGGAACAGCCAGATCGGTTTGAAGTTAAAGGGAAAGAAAACCAAGTTTGTCTTTTGCAAAAATCTCTTTATGGCTTAAAGCAAAGTCCAATGCAGTGGAATAAGAGATTTGATGGGTTCATGTAGAACAAAAATTTCACAGAAGTAGTCATGATGCTTGTGTCTACGTGAAAGGAAAAGATAGTGAAGATCAAGTGTTCATATTGATCTATGTTGATGACATGTTAGTAGCCTCAAGGAACATGAGTACAATAAAGTTCTTAAAGGAAAACTAATGGAAAGTTTTGAGATGAAAGACCTAGGATCAGCAAGTAAGATCCTATGAATGGAAATCATCAGAGACAGGAAGAAGGGAATCGTAAAGCTGTCACATGAAAGATATTTTTCACAGGTTTTAAAGATATTCAGCATGTTTGAGAGCAAGCCAGTCACAACACCTATTGGTTCACAGTTCAAGCTAAAGAGTTTATCAGAACAGGAACTAGAGGAAGAAAGGAAACTAATGGAACATATATCCTACGCTACTGCAGTAGAAAGTATCATGTACGCTATGGTTGGCTCAAGGCCAGACCTTGCTTATGCAGTGGGTCTTATCAGTAGGTTTATGAGTAAACATGGTAGAATCCACTTGCAAGCAGTAAAATGGGTGATGAGATACCTAAACGAGTTCTAGATCTAAGCTTAACTTTTACTAAATCTGAAAATTTTGTTATTGAAGGTTTTGTAGATGCAGACTTTGCAGCTGATCTAGACAAAAGAAAATCCATCACTGGATACATATTCCAATTTGGGGGAAATACGGTTTCTTGGAGATCAGGGTTACAGGGGATTACAACTCTGTCAACTACATAATCAGAATATGTGGCATTGACAGAGGCTATTAAGGAAGCCTTATGGCTTAAAGGTATTTGTGGTCAGTTAAGCATTTGTAATTCAATTGTTAAAAAATTCTGTGATTCTCATAGTGCTATTTGTTTAGCTAAAAATGGTGTTTTCCATGAAAGAACTAAACATATTCAGACTAAGTATCATTTCATTAGAGACATTATTGCTAATGATGATGTTTTGGTAGAAAAGATACATACATCTACGAATCCAGCAGATTTACTTACCAATGCCCTACTTGGACCACAGTTTCAAGAAGGTTTGGGACAACTCAGAGTCATCTAAGACTGCCCAAGGTCTCTGCTCAGGTGAGGTTGTTCCTTAGAGTCATATAAATAGAATTTTTTTGGTTAGTATTCTAAAGGATTTTTTTTCAATTCAAACCTAGATCATAAGGTTTTGATTTGTTACCTGGGCATAAGTTATGTTTCTGATGAGGGATGTAGATGAAAAATCTTCAGTCGGTATACAATCTGATTTCATTTTGTAGGTTCAAGTCCTCGGGAAAACAAACATGAGATTGACAAAGAGTTGATTTCTTGAAGGTTGAGGAAAAGGGAACATGCAAGGAATATGAAAAGTCAAGAGTCATTAGACAGATATGAACCAAAGTTGAGAGGAAGAAATAAGGAAAAGACAAGATCAGGACTTATCTGTTTTTCTTCATCGATGGTGGTTTCAAAAACCCTTGGAGTTCACCAGAAGCTGAAAAGATCAATCGCCAAAAGGATAAGTTTGTGACTCAGCTGGAAAAAAAAAAAAGAGGTCTTCAGGGCAAGGAAGAGTACTTACCAATACATGCATGAAGGATTGAAGCTGAAATAAGCTTCGGAGAGCTTTTTTCACAATAGAAGCAAAGAATCACCATGAGAAGACTGAGAGACATGCTCTTGGTGGCGGTGGACGAGTTTTGACCTTAGTCAAAGGAGGAGATTGTTTAAATGCGTCTAGGAATCTTCAAATGCGTCTTTATAAGGAGAAGTTTTTCTTTGTGTCTTGATCATCCATTAGCGAGCATTATCTTCAAGGTACCTGATTCAAGAAACGTAACATAGAGATTAGCTAGGTTATCTTTTTCAGTTGTAAAAGATATCGTGATATAAGGTGAAGTCTTAGCTTTTCTTGTACGTTGATATAGAGTTGATCTGAGAAGGTTAGAGCTTTCGTAATTGGATCAATTCAACTCCACCGTTGCTCACGTATCTAATGAAATCAGTTGAGAAGGTATCGTCTTTCTCCTGAGACGTACGGCGTGTTGCCGGAACTCGGTGAACAATTCTTTGTGTTAAACCATAGTCGGTACAAAAGCTAGGTTAGCGCACAAAAATAGATTGATAAAAGTTTACATATATAAAAAATGGAATTTGTATATGAATTATACAATAAATATGTTATTTTTAATATAATATATATATATATATATTATAATATAAGTTAATTATTAATAACTAATATACCAATCTCTTTTTCAATTATATTTTTGTTAACTAAATAAATTATTTAAAGGAGAAAATTTTAATGAAGTTCAATTATTAGATTTATAAATTTTATATGATTATATATAATTTTATACTTTTTGATATAAATAGTATGATGAGAGTTAAATTATTTTTGGCAATATTAATAATGTACTTAATTGTCTAAATATTTAATATAGTGAAAAAAAATTTGTTAGTTCATTATGCTAGCGGTACATAAATATTCAACAAATTTAATATATATTTTAACAAATATCTTTTTATATATTGTAGATTCATATAATTTTATTAATTTATATAGACCGGAAAGGTAAATGTAAGAAAATGAAACAGATGATAACATAATATGTTTTTTTTTAATCAGAAAGCTTTTAAAATATATTTATTTGTTAATTATTTTGTTACTTACCAATAACTCTAAGCGGAAGTTAATGGTTTTATAATTTTAGATTTAGAAATTCAAGAAAAGTTCAATCTTATTGGAATAGTGATCAATAATTTTTATTCATATGTTATTCAATCACTGATATTTGTTCAAAATTAATGTTAGTCACTTAATCATTTGGGTTTCGAATTTTAACTTATATTTTAACAAATTTGTAAATGTTTAAATAAAAAAATTCAAATCAAGAACTTTTTTGGTATTTTAAAATTCAGTTTTTTAAAAATAAAAATTTTCATTTCATACGATTTTTAAATTATTCGTAAATCAATAACACCCCTAAATCTTTGTTGTTTTACCAAAATATTTTTAAAAATACATAATTTAGAACACATTCCAAAATGTTCCTCTGTTTTTCTATATTGTAATGGGCCTTTGACGAATCAGAGGTGTCGATATGTATGATTTGTCAAAATGTGAAAAAAAACCATATAGGTTGGATAGGCCCACTTAGAAGAGATGAGACATGAGTGTGTACCGTGTGCGAGTTGCTCACAGCATTTCCAATATAAAACTTTATTTTTTATTCCAAAATAGAATAACTCTATTTTAGAATTGGTTTTGTTCCAACCACATACTATTTTTAGATGTAACTAGATATATAAAAACCGAACTGATCTTGATTCCGGCGAATCACCGCGGTTCAAGCCAACAGTCTCGG
>OVBE01008054.1:0-17653 GCA_900406425.1 Iberis pinnata
TTGATTTGTTGATGATACATGAATTGTCTTTTGAAAACCTGATTTGATATGATCTCTTATCGTATGACAATCCACTTTCACATGCTAGTTATTTCATGGAAGACTGGATTTGTAGCCAATTGAATTGCATATTTGCTATCATAGAATAGCTTTGCTGCTGCCACTGTTTTACCTGCCAAAAAGTAAGCAAATGTTGAAGCCAAACCAAGTCACATGGAAATTTTAGACAAGTTGCGATATTCAGCCTATGTGCTGTGGCGGCTAACTTGCTGTCGTTTCTTTGATTTCCAAGAAATCAATGAATCTCCTAAAAACACACTCTCCCGAAACATATTTTCTTGTATCCTTAAAAGTTGTCCAATCTGCATAAGCAAAACCATTAAAAGAAACCTTTAAGTTAGAAGAAAAAATCAATTCTTGGATTTTCTTTTATATATCTTAAAATTCTATAAACTGCAGCTAAATAAACATTTGTAGGAGCTGACAAAAATTAGCTCAAATTATGCACTGCATAAGTAATATCAGGCCTAGTTATAGTAAGATAAACAATCGACCAAGTAATGCTCTATAAGACAACATATTCGATTGTTTATCTTACTATCAGGCCTAGTTATAGTAGGATCCTTTGTAAACCTAATAGTTGGATCCTTTGTTAACCTAATAGTTGGATCCATGGCCACATATGTTGGTTTACAAAGGATCCTACTATAACTAGGCCTGATATTAAGATAAACAATCGAATATGTTGTCTTATAGAACATTACTTGGTCGATTGTTTATCGTACTATAACTAGGCCTGATATTACTTATGCAGTGCATAATTTGAGCTAATTTTTGTCAGCTCCTACAGATGTTCATTTAGCTGCAGTTTAAAGAAATTTAAGATATATAAAAGAAAATCCAAGAATTGATTTTTTCTTCTAACTTAAAGGTCTGTTTTATTGGTTTTGCTTATGCAGATTGGACAACTTGTAAGGATTCAAGAAAATCTGTTTCGGGACAGTGTGTTTTTAGGAGATTCATTTATTTCTTGGAAATCAAAGAAACAACAGCAAGTTAGCCGCAACAGCACATAGGCTGAATATCGCAACTTGTCTAAAATTTCCATGTGAATTGGTTTGGCTTCAACATTTGCTTACTTTTTGGCAGGTAAAACAGTGGCAGCAGCAAAGCTATTCTATGATAGCAAATATGAAATTCAATTGGCTACAAATCCAGTCTTCCATGAAATAACTAAGCATGTGAAAGTGGATTGTCATACGATTAGAGATCATATCAAATCAGGTTTTCAAAAGACAATTCATGTATCATCAACAAATCAAATAGCCGATCTATTTACAAAGACTCTTCATCCTGGTCCTGTTAAACATCTCCATGGGGCGGCTCTCGAATGGTTCTCTCGACTAAAGCGCAACTCCATCGGAAGTTTCCGACAACTCTCCTTGGAATTCCTCAAACAGTATTCATGTTCATGGATAAGAAGACTTCCGACGTCGATCTCTTGAGCCTCGTTCAAAAAGAGGACAAATCTCTCTGAGACTTCATAAAGCGATTTAAGATCATAATGTCGAGAGTCAGCGGCATTAGTGACAAGGTAGTCGTAGACGTCCTCCGAAAGACTCTCTGGTACAAGTCCAAGTTCATAAAGTAGATAGCTCTCGAAAAACCACGTACGATTCTAGACGCCTTGCATAAAGCCACATACTTTATCAACATCGAAGAAGAGATGAAAATTTTGTCGCAAAAGCATAAGCCGACGAAGGCGTCTGCGAAAGACGCTCCCTCCAAACATAAGTCGAAAAAGAAAAACCCTCGTAATGACAAATACATCCATCACGAGGGAGAAGACCTTCATGGAGAACACAATTACGCTATAAACTCATCGTTTGAACATGGAAGGACATCGGCTAACACTTGGATTCGGAGCGTCACGTACGAAGAAAATACCTTATGCGATTTCCACCAAACGAAAGGTCACTCCACGAAAAACGGCAAAGTACTCGGGGCGAGGCTAAGGGCAAAAATGATCACGGGAGAAATGTCGAAAGTATCCTTCATAAAAGACCTTATCAGAGAAACCGATCGATAGCCCATGCCCAATAAAGCGCCACCAGGTGGCAACGCACCTCAGGTCCCCGAACAGAAAGAAAGCGCGGAAGCAGGTCCGAGGACAAAGGAAGCAACGTCAATCGTCACCGAGTAAACATGATAATCGGAGGATCGCAATACTGTTACGACAAATTCTCTAAAATAAAAGCATAACATTACAAAGGTAAATCAAGCGCCAACTGGCCCGATCACCTTCTCTTCACATCTTACGATTCGATGTATGACGCGATTACTTTTGAGGAAAGCAAAGCTGTCAGAATCGACACCCCTCATAGTGAACCTCTCGTAATCGATCTTGTCATATGAGACCTTGAGGTCGCAAGAATCCTCGTCGATACAGGAAGTACCGTAAATGTGATCTTCCAGGACACGCTTAATAGGATGGGAATCAAACTGTCTGAAGTCACGCCCACACAAAAACTACTCACTGGTTTCACCAGCACAACAACCATGACTCTCGGATCGATTCAGCTTCCGGTCGTGGCAAAAAAAGTCACCAAAATCATAGAACTTGCAGTAGTCGACCATCCTTCCATCTATAATGTGATCGTCGGAACGCCTTGGATAAACTCCATGAAAGCGGTCTTATCGACTTACCACTTAGGCATGAAATTCCCAACATCCCACGAAATATCCGCAATCTGAAAATGTCAGAAACAAGCAAGAATCTGTTTCCTAGCCTAACACAAACTAAGAAGGGTCATAACAACACTAGCGATCAGATCCAAACAAGCGACGACAACTCATCCGTCAAACAAAAAAATTTCGGAAAAACCTGACAACGCTTGAGAAAATCACGAACCAGATATGTCAACTCCAGAAACGGCTTGACCCAAGAAGGCAACCACGCCACCGAGCTCAACATCCCAAACGGAATGGCGCAACCAATGCCCGAAAAAGTCGTCGGCCCAACTCTAGCCATTGCGGCCAAAATGGACGATGCATCATCGCCAAACGAGTAATCAAACTCACGGCAACAAACTGAAATACAAGAAGGCTCAATCCCTGAAATGGGTACATAGGCAACTTTTCGCAAGAAAAGTACAACGGTCCCTCTCTCTATAAAGGGGGGGGGGGGGGGGGTAGGTATACGTATACTCGTTTAGTCCCATATTAAAAAAATATCTGCATTCATGTACCCTTTTTAAAAAACTTTTCCGAAATAAGAAAAACACATTTCTAGTTAGAAATTCTCGATATCTTCTTACCACTTACAAACATATTCGATTTAACTTAAAAACGCCTAAGTAACAACAAAAATCATCGTATAACCCGGAAACAGAAATCATACAAAAACCTCTCCTAACAAAATTCAACTAAACATTCTTCTCGTTCACAAGAACAAGCATACCCTTCGAAGAACTGCAGGAACATCTCTTCAATATGTTTCGAGTGGAAAAATAATTTTTGGAAAAAGTGAGATGTCGTAAACTTCGAGAATAAATTTACATACTAATACAAATGCAATCACCACAGACTTCATAAACAAACAAAAAATAGCAAACACTCGCTCCTATATCGAACCCGTTGATTGGATCCGACAGAAGAACTAATCACCCAAACCTTTCGTAAGATTGGTTCTCATACATCCGACACAAGGATAAAGCGCTATAAAAACAGAAATTTTGGTCAGCGCTTCTCAACGACTTAGAAACTGTCTTCGAAGAGATGATCAGACATCTCCAAACATAGTATTTAACTGATACGAGATCCCTCAATTTGTCTTACTGCTCACGTACGTAAGTCTGTTAGAATCAAAAGACAGCCTCTTCGAGAAGTCGCACCCAAAACCGATAAACGGACGAAGCAATAATCAGAAAATGGGATACGAATTGACTACTCGTAATATTGCCTCAATAACTAAACCACATACTTACATAAAACTTAACTTACAAAAAAACGCAAGGCGACAGGGTTTCACGATTACCAACGGCCAATCCTACTAAACTTAAAACGGCTACACTTGGCCAAAATCATATAAAGATAGGAAAGATACTTCCTCGGTACAAACCTACACTCTTCACAAGCCATAGTTAAAGAAGCTAGAACATGACCCACCGAATGGGCTCAGATCCTAATCCACCACTTCCTCTTCGCCATGCATCACAGTCCCAGCTTCCTCCAAGTATGGAGAAACAAGGATTAGGGCCTAGCATTCTCGAATCTCAGTTTCGATCGGAGGAATCAGAGATGTCGTATCTTCATACTTGTCCATATACCCAAAAATATTTTTCCACTCGATGACATACCGGTAGTCAGGTTGCATAGTCCGGTATAAGGCGCCCATAGTTACACGTCACTTACGCCAATCCCCAATAGTTCTGTGCATTTGCTCCAATCAATCAAAATTACCTCGCGCTTACCCTGCCTGATTGCAAAGCAAACTTGGGATGCTTACTTTTGCACTAATTCTTTCATATATCTCCTGAAACAAGAGTTCTTATCCTCGAGCCTCTCTACCTTGAACCGAGCCGTTCGCACCTCCAAGTCACTCGCCCTAAGGGCCTCGTCTAACACGTATAGACCCTATTGTAATCTCATCAAAAATTTAGCAAAAACACTCAAAAAATGAAATCGTATAAAAAACAACTAACCCCCATGCACTGGTGCGAAACCTCAGTAAACAACTTCGACCTCATAATCCGTACTATGTTAGAAGGTCCAGCTGGTGTAGCGTCCAGAAAGTCGAAGAAATCGGTTCCGAGTGATGGAATTGAGATTTTTATTAACCTATCGAGGTCAATAAAACACAACCCCAGAGGCGACCCTCCCATAGCGTGAGTAGAATTTCCTGTGTTAAAAGCAGCGTTTACATTCCTCAGAGATCTCTCCCTTTTCCTTTTGGGAGCATCTCGTACGGGGTAAACTTTTCCATCGGCGACACCTCTTCCTCTTCTTCTTCGACAATGTAAGGACAAGATCGAGCGTTGTGATAAGAAACAACATTGTGAACTCGTTGCAGAGATAAGTAGCCCCACTGGAACGGACCCCCTCGGAGAAGAACTCTAACAGCATTACGATCTTTTGGAAAGGAGGAAGGGGATCAAAAACTGAATAACATAAAGAAATGTACGTTAGGCATCAGCAAGCAAAACTACAATTCAAGTATCTGATCGCGATACCATATCGATCCCACTTCCGCCTAAAAAGGGGTCTATATTGATCTTCAACGGAGGCGCTACTTATTCGGACTAAAAAGTAGCGTTCACTCCAACTGTGAAGGTTAGATTGGAACAATTGAATGATCGTCATATTTCTCTGAGGCACCTAGTAATATCATAGCTATTTACCCGTACTCCTCGGGTGAAGAAAATTCTGTCAAATAATTGACATCTATATCCATCCCTCGCTCGTAGCTCAAGACTAAAATACCGATTAGGTGCTGAAGGCCATGTAGCAAAATCTGGCTGATCGATAAACCGAGTCTATCTAAAAAGTTGACTATAACTCGCAGGATAGGAAACCATAGTCGGCAAAACAAAAAATACGCTCATAATAGGTAAATAAGTCGCAGGGCAGAGAGTTAGCATTTTCTCCATGCTTGGTCAAACAGAACTCTACATCGTTCAAAACCCTACAGAACTCCCGGATAGTATTCAAAAAAGACGCTATGCAATCACTTGGACCGCCGGCATTGTCAAAAACTTAGGCCTTGACGGACACCAAGGCTTGGGAGGCAGAGCTTCTAGACCGCAAGTTTCACGTAAATACACGTCTACCACCTCCGAATCGATCGAGTGTCTCAAAAACTCAACCTTCAGCTCTACGCCCCTGTCCTACATTCGTAGGCTTTTGGGGCTTAAAATCAAAGGAAACGCATTTTCAGAAACTCCCACGTTTGAATCTGTAACGAAATTGGACAAACAACAAAGGACTAAGAGAGTAAAGCTTTTCTACATTTGAAAATTTTTGAAAAGTGGATGAGTGAAGTTTGAAAAAGTAACTATGGGAATCGAGATTCGCACTGTCGATTTCCGTTAGTTACGGAAAATCAGAGAATACTCTAACTTACCAAAGATCCCGGATTTTTGTGAGTCAAACGATTTAAGATCAGAGTATGAAAAAACTTGTACGAAAATGTATATAAGAGTACGAAAAGAGGGAAAAGAAATCTTTATGAATCTCGTGAGCGTGTTACAATCAAGCAACAACCTTGGCCATAAGAAGAGTCAACGAATATACTAGAAATAACGAGAAAGATTTAATAACCTAATTGAGTCGCAGCTCACTATCAAGATTGGAAAAGTAATATAAAACCCTAAGTATTTCAGGTGCAGAGAAAGTTGAACGTGTCTTGAACCATCTCTTGATCTCTCTTATATAGACTTCTGAATTTCTCCATCTTCCCTTCCTTTGCGGAAATCTTCCTTTTCTTGATGGATTCTTCTGCGGAAATCTTCCTTTTATGGATTTCTTTCATTTCTATCTAGCTTGCAAGACAAGCTTCGACCATCATCACATTTGGGCTCATTTCCTGTCTGGAATCATAAGTGGGTCGTGGTCGTGTTTTAAGCCTCGTTGGGCCGTTTTATGGTTTAAGCTATTTTTATGATTCTTGTCTAGAAAAAAAACTTTCGCGCGACAATACGATCGATACCTTTGCGGAAAGGTCGTAAATAAGATGACAACAATGTTTAAACTAACCGATATCGCTTTACACGTCTGGTTAATACCAAATGATTTCACGGTTCTTTTGCGAGTCGTAGAAAGTCATCGTACGAAATGAATTGGTTTTACGATCTTCATCGTAAAACTTCAACGGAGACTTAAAATGATACGAAACAAGAGATGATTCATTTAGAATGATACGAAGAACATCTATGATTCATCTCGCCAACTGGTGAGATGAATTTTGTATGCAAATTCATCTCGCTAGTTGGCCATATGAATTTCGTGTAAAAATTGATATCGCCAGTTGGCGAGATGAACGTATGTCCAAAAACGTCTCGATTGTTCGTGTTTGAGCAAGGTTCGTGTTTTCCGCATAGATATTCGGTATTAAAGTGTTTATCCGATGATTGCGTATACGTCGAGGTTTTCTGTATTCCTGGGACATTCATTCCGAGTAAGCGGACCATCTTGCCTCGTTAAAACTTTAGTGATAGGAATTACCGGTGGGAAAAACTATTCTCGACTAAGGAAAAAAGAGTGCAGAGATGATCGTTTAACGATTTTGCGATCGTTGCTCAATTCTTCCAAAATATGTCGTTTGCACTCTTTCGAGAATATCGTGAATTTGCTTGGTTTGTTTCGCCAATTGGGATCGATGCGTATTCTGACAATTCTTACAACATTAATTTTCTCGTGTCCATTTTTGACCCCAACAATAAGCCCCCCAGCCCGCAAGAACCGTGGAAATTTTCTTGCATGGTGTTGAGTTAGGAAAATTTGGCGAGTTGGACAAGTTTGGCGAGTTAGGCGGAATTAATGGTTCAAATTCCAAGGATGAATAGTAAATATTTCTCTCTAAATTTTAGGAATTAGCTTTTAAATTTCACTTATCACTTTTCAAGGGGTCCTTCAAGGTAGATATGCGGATGCGCTACCGTCGATCTTTGATCCCAATATAAGGTATTAACATGATGCTGAAGGTTGAATTTTTAAGCCATTTGGTTGATCCAAAAGATTCGGAAGCGTACTGGCGTGCAACATGTGATTTGAAGGCTTCACCATCCGAATCTTGGTGTTCGCAGAGTTCTAAGTTTGGCAGTAATGCTGATAGTCCAAGCGATAGTTGAGATTTGTTCATGGTCACCATCCGAGAGTTCTGCTGAGTTCTGATGATGTAGTGTTTCGCCTTCCGAAGCACAGAGAAGAGGCTTATAGGCCACCTAGTGGTTGGTTCACTTGCTATGAGGCACATCTCTTATATTGTCGATTGTGGTTTCCCATCCCGAGGATAATAGTTGAATTTCTGAATCAATACGGCTTATCAATCAGTCATATTATATCGCACAGTCTTCGGCAACTCATCGGTATTTTGGTCTTGGCGTACGAACGAGGGATAAGTTTGAACGCCTATTACCAGACGGGGTTGCTTAATCCTAGGGGTTCGGATAGTTTGCTTCAGTACTACTTGGTTCCACAAAAATATATGCAAATCGTCCAATCACTCAAATCCTATCTTCACAGTTGGAAGAAACATTATTTTTTCGTTTGGTTGTGCTTCCGTTGAAGAGAGTTACATCTCGTGTTTCAAACGGAAATGGGGTCTGCAGGGTATTGCAGTCGGATATTCAAGCTGCTTTCGGCATACTAGTATCTAACATGCATTTTTTGTTTTATGCAGTTGTTGATCTTCTTCCACTGTTTCCGCAAGATTTGATTCTCGTCCTAGATATCCATAAGGGTGGTCTGGTTCATTGGGGTCACTTTTTGCTGGAGCGAGTTAGGAACGCAATTTCTTATCACAACGCTCAAACCTGTCTGGAAACCATCGACGCAGAGCCTAAGCCAGTGATGAAAGGTTTTACTCCATACAAGGTGTCGTATGCGAGGGATCGGGAGAGATATTTGAGAGACAGAGATGTCGCCTTCAATGTGGGTTCTTTTGAGAGACAGAGATGTCACCTCCCGTGGACGCAGCCGAGGAGTCGAAGGAATACGTTAAGGCTTCGTGTTTGATGATGGGGGTTAGTTTTGGTTTTTACGTGGTTTTATTATTCCTTTCATGTCTCTGCTGACTTTTGTGGGTATTCTGGTAGGGTCTTAATGTGATGCAAGAGGCTTTCAAGACGCGTGAGCGTGGGATGCACATGGCTCAGTTCAAAACGGATAGACTAAAGGAAGAAAATCTATGTTTGAAGGGAATGATGGAAGCGATGGCACGGAGGCAAGCGTTCAAAATTCGTCGCGCAGCCATGCAAGGTAAGCGCGAAGTCAATTCGATCGTGGCTAACCGTTTGCCTCAATTTTAGGGCTACTTTGCTTGATTGGAACGAACACACCAAATTGTTGGGGACTGGCGCGAGAGTCGCAGTTTTTTGGGTGCCTTCTATTGGAGCATGCAACATAACTTCCAGTATGATATCAAAACGAGGATAATGTCCAGGGTTCTGAATCAGTATGAGGATGCAACATCCTTAATCCCTCCGATCGAAGTGGATGTTCAAGAGTGTTGGGCGCCGATCCTGGTTTCCCCTGATTTGGAGGATGTCAGAACTGCAGCTTATGCTGTAGAGGAAGCAGTTGATCAAGAGTCAGGATGATTCGGCACGTCATGTTCTGGTGATTATTATCCCTATTATTGAGTGTGGATTCGTGTAAGGAAGCGTGCTCCATGTTGTGATTTTGTCCGATTGTGGATGTTTTAGTAGGATTTCCGAATATAGCCTTAAGAACTTGCCGCTTTAGCGGCTTTTGTAATTTACACTTGCGTGAATGTATGGTTTATCGAAAACAAAACTTGCGAGTACTCAATTCGCATTTTATCTTTTGATTTGTCGCCATGTTTAGCTTGTCTGTTCTAGTTGCAAATTTTTCAGAGAGTCTAATCTTTGAGTTACGCGGATTTGTGTGTATAAGTGACGAGACAAGTTTAGGGATCTTGTACCGATCTTCGATACTATGTCTAGAGATGTTAGAGACCAGTGTGCTAGGTTTAGGGCAAGACCTAGATTTAATCTTGGTTTTAAGGGGTGCGGTGATTGTTTTGGCTTGTGCATCCTATTTATGATTTCAACCTGATTCCATTTCGATCTTGGAATCTGTGATATATTCGCATCGATCCAGAACCGAGCATTTCTCCGAAGATAATTTCTAAGTCGTTCGGAAGACCAAAATTCTGGTTTTTATAGTGCTGTTTATCCTTGTGTCAGATGTCTGAGAACCGATCTTACGAAAGGTTAGGTGACCAGTTTGTCCGTCGGGGGCCAATCGACAGGTTTGATAAGGAGCGGACGTTTGCTCTTTTTTGTTTTGGAGTCCGTGTAGAATGTGTTCGTACGAATCTGAAAGTTTGTTTTCGGAAGTTCACGATGTCTCGCTTTTTTTGAAAGTTCTTTTTTTGTTCGTAGGTTTTGTGTTTTGGAGTATGTTCAAGAAACTATTTTGTGATTTTTCGAAGGTTATGCTTGCTCTTGCGAGCGAGGAAAGTGTTCAAGTTTTTGTTATTAGGAGTTTCGTGTGATTCATGTTTCCGTGTTGTATGATGATTGTTGTTGTTACTTAGAAGTTTTTTTAGCGTAATTGAATGTTTATAGATTGTAAGGACTCGCCAAACAATTGTTAGGGTAGAACACGGTTTTCTTATTACAAAAAAGTTTCGAAAATATCGAGTACATTGATGCTGATATTTTGAAATATGGGAGTATACATATACGTACCCACCCACCCACCCCCACCCCCCCTTTTTGGAGAGGGGGGACTGCTGCACTTTTCTTGCGAAAAGTTGCCTACGTACCCTTTCCGGGGATCAAGCCGTCTCGTAGTTCAGTTTGTTGTCGAGAGTTTGGTTACTCGTTTGGCGATGTTTCGTTGTTAGTTTCAGTCGCAGTGGCTACAGTTATGTCGACGAATTTTTTGGGCGTTGTTTGCGCATTTAGGTCTGGGATGTTGGGCTCGGAGGTGTGGTCGCCTTCTTTAGGTTGAGCTGTTTCTGGAGTAGACAAATATGGTTCGCGTTTTACGGATTGCAGTCATATTTTTCCAAAATGTTTTCGGTCAACACCTGAGTTATCTTCGTTCATTTGGGTCTGATCACTGGTGTCGTCTTGACCCATCTTAGTTTATGCTCGGCTAAGAAGCATATTCTTGCTTGTTCTGACATCCCTAGATTGCGGATATTCCATGGGGCATCGAGATTTGATGCCTAAGTGGTAGGTTGACAGAACTGCTTTCATGGAATTTATCTACGGTGTTCCGACGATAGCGTTGTAAATGGCAGGATGATCGACTACCACAAAATTGACGATTTTGGTGAGTTCTTTCGCCATGTCGGGAAGTTGAATTGACTTGAGAGTCATGGTCGTCGTGACGTAGAATCCAATGAGCAGCTTTGGCGTGGGCGTGACTTCGGAAAGCTTGATGCCCATCCTATTTAGCGTATCATGGAAGATCACATTTACGGTGCTTCCTATGTCAATGAGGATCCGCGCGACCACAAGATCCCTTATGAAGAGATCGATTACAAGAGGATCACTGTGAGGGATGTCGATTCTGACAATTTCGCTTTCCTCGAAAGTAATTGCGTTTTTTGGAAAATCAAAAGATGTAAAGAGAAGATGATCGGGCCAGTTGGCGCTTGATTCAACCTTGCGATGATAAGCTTTGATTAAGGAAAGGTTATCCTAACATTATTGCCATCCTCCGATTATCATGTTCACTCGGTGGCGATTGGCTTCGCAAGTTTTATCTTCTGTCTCTCTTCCGCGCTTCCCTTCCGTCTGGGGACCTTGGGGTGCATTGTTTCCCGGCGGTGCATGATATGGCCTTGGTGGCTGATTCCCTTCTCTGAGGAAATCGTTTACGCTGGATATTTCTGACATTTGTCATGCGAGAAGTTTTGCCGTCAATCTCGCTCCAAAAACTTTGCAGTTTATCGTGAAGTGACCCTTCATTTGGTGGAACTCGTATAATGAATTCTCTTCGTAAGTGGTGTTTCGCGTCCATGTATTACCTGACGTTTTTCCTCTTTCTAATGGTGGATTGATAGCGTAGTTGTGCGCTCCCAGAAGGTCATCTCCCTCGTGATGGACGTATTTGTCGCCGCGAGGGTTTTTCTTTTTTTATTTCTGTTTCGAGGGAGCATCTTTTGCGGGCGCTTTTGTTGGCTTATGCTTTTGCGACAGAACTTTCATCTCTTCTTCGATGTTAATAAAATATGTGGCTTTGTGTAAGGCGTCCTGAATCGTACGCGGTTTCTCGAGAGCTATCCATTCCTTGAACTTGGATGTATACCAAAGAGTTTTGCAGAGCGCGTCCATGGCTACTTTGTCGCTGATGTCGCAGACTCTTGACATTATGATCTTGAATCGCTTCATGAAATCTCGGAGAGATTCATCCTCTTTTTCAGCGAGGCTCCAAAGATCGACATCGGAAATCTCCCTATCCATGAACATGGAGTACTGTTTGAAAATTTCTGAGGAAAGTTGTTCGAAACTCATGATGGAGTTCCGCTTTAGTCGAGAGAACCATTCGAGAGTTGCCCCATGGAGATGTTCGACGAAGAGAAGGCAGCCTGCGTCCTTGTCACCTTCCCTTAGTTTCAATTTTGCCATCACGATCTGAAAGGTTTGTAAGTGCGCTTTCGGATCCGTGGTACTGTCGTACATCAGGATTTTGACTTTTCAAGGGTCCAAAATCCGTGTGTTAGTTATACGAGCCGTGAACAGAGTTCTCCGTGCCTCCTCAAGGAGTCGGTTGATTTCTGGGGATGCGCTAGTAGCATGGTGGATTTGTGATTTTACCGCCTGTATTTTGGCCATGGTTTTTGCGAGGGATTCGCAGAGAATACGAATTGCATCAGAATCATCCTTAGTTTCCTTGTGAGCTTGTCGACATTTGTTACAGAAGATTCGAGCTTGTTCCTCGGCTTTTTTTTCTTGCTCTACCCAAAAGATATTTTCCTCTTCCTCAGTCATGGGCTTATCGAGTCGGGGATTTTGTTGAGTCAAATGGTCTTTAACCCTTCTAGGGTGCATGTCCGCACCTTCGTCTGATTCTTTGGACGATTCACTGAGCTCCAGATTGACTCATTCTGCTTCGTTATCTAATGTTTTCTCACCGAGAGGTGGGAGATTGGTTTTAAATGTCGCATCAGGAGTAACCTCGTCGGGATTTTGTTCCCGCGGAGTTTAATGGTTCCACGCGGGAGGAAGGCTTTGGTTCTCGCGATTAGGGTTTCCATTTGCTTTGTTAGAGAGCTTGTGAGCTTATCTTGTTCTTCGGAATTCTTTTCGAGAGTCGAGAACATCTTCTTAATCTCCTCGAACGCTGCAGTTTTTATTGTGGTCAAAAACGGTTACGACGAAACTAACGCCTTAACCAGTCACCGAGACTCCGGTCAACAAAATATGTCTTGGTCAAAATCACCAAACCTTCAGAAGTACGTCCCGGAGGATTGGCGCAACGGTCATCGAACAATTAAGAAACCACCTTTCTACTCTTTTCTCCTTCTTCGAGAAGTTTTTCCCACCGGGTTTTCCTATGTTTACGGTTTTAACGAGGCGAGATTGTTTGGTTACAGTCGATGTTCACGAAAACTAAAAACTGCAACAGATTCGGAATGACGAAAACTAAATCAGAGATTTCTGATAAACGCCGTAAGCTCCGAACATCGCTTAAACGCAAAAACACGAGCACGAGACACACGATCAGCTTGCTATTCGGCAAGCTGAACGACACACATTCAGCTCATCAGGCGAGCTGAATCTCACAAACTCAGCTTGCTGGGTGAGCTCAATCTCGTAAATTCAACTCGCCAGTTGGCGAGCTGGATTACACGCATTCATATCGCCAACTGACGAGCTGATTCGTACAACTTCAACTCGTCGGTGGCGAGTTGATTCCATCTCGAATCTCTTGTCTCTTGCTTCGTATCATTCTGAGGTTTTGTCGAAATTCTGCCACTAAAATCGTAAAACTTATTCTCTTCGTATAAATATCAATGCCATCATGTAAATAGCTAACATCACAGTCATACGATTATCCCTTGCAGTTTGCGGATGAATCGTGAAATCCTTTCGTATGAGTATCAATCATATAAAACGATGATGATTAATTTAAAACGCTGATGATTATCTCAACTATACAATTGAGAGTATCATTCTCCGGAGCAATCGTGAGAACGTATTCGTACCATCCAATCATAAAAAGCGGTTACAGATAACTTGTTGCGAAGTATGTATCACATCGTCGTACGAAAGACCAATTTTTCGATAAGAATCGTAAAATTTTCTAAACCGCATAATGGCCAGATGAGGCCTAACACGCGACAAACGGCCCGCTTACGATTCTAGGTGAGAATTTTGCCCAAGTACGATGATGGTTACAGCATGTTCCGAAAGCCTTAGAGAAATGGAAGGAATGCAGAAAAGGAATGTTTTCGGAGAAGAAAAGGAAGATTTTCACAGAAGAATCGGAGACCGAAAAAGAATACGGACCAACCCTGGAGCCTATATAAGAGAGATGAGGAGGAAGAGAGGGGACACGTTCAACATTCTACACACCACAAAACTTAGGGCTTTTAGAATTTATTTATGTTTTTAGAGAGCTGCGAGTCAATTAGGTTGTTCATAGTTTCCGCTGTTAGTTATATGGTATTTTTCGATTGTTCTTACGTCTGGAACTGCTTCCTGGTTGTAAAATGTTCACGAGATTCAGAATAAGAAACCTCTTTGCCATATTTCGTATTCTTTAATTTTGTATTCTTTCATTTGTTTTCGTATTCTGATTTTGTTAACGTTTGACTCACAAAAATCCGGGATCCCTGGAAAGTTAGAGTTCACTCTGATTTTCCGTAACTAACAGAAATCGACAGTGCGAATCTCGGTTTCCACAGTGTTTGCGTTTGCATTGAATATGGTGATGTTTGTTGGCGGAGTCTGGTCAACGTTTTCGTGCGACGGAAGACCGTCACGAGCTTTTTGGTTATTTTGAATTTTAGTAGTCATACCTCTAAACTTGTTGTTTTACGTGAAGGAAATCACTTGCCCCCTCCTTCTAGCGTCAAATTGTGGGAACCAAGATTCGTACTATCAATTTCTGATAGTTATGGAAAATCGGAGAGAACTCTAACTTTCAAGAGATTCTGGATTTGTGAGTCAAACGATTTAAGATCAGAGTACGAAAAAAACTTGTAAGAAAATGAATTTAAGAGTACGAAAATAGGGAAAATAAATCTTGTTCTGAATCTCGTGAGAGTTTTACAATCAAGCAATAGCCTTGGTCATAAGAACAGTCAACGAATATCATTGAACTAACGACAAAGACTAAATAAACTAAATGAGTCGTAGCTAACTATCAAGAACGGAAAACTAATCGAAAACCCTAAGTATTTATGGTGCAGAAAGATTTGAACGTGTCTTGAACCATCTCTTGATCTCTCTTATATAGAATTCTGAATTGCTCCATCTTCCTTTTCCATCTTTCGTTCCATTGCAGAAATCTTCCTTTTCTTGATGGATTCTTCTGCAAAAATCTTCCTTTTCTGGATTTCTTCCATTTCTCTACGGCTTGCAAGATAAGCTTCGACCGTTATCACGTTTGGGCTCGTTTCCCATCTGGAATTGTAAGTGGGTCGTGGTTGTGTTTTACTAATCAAGCGTAGAGATCTCGTACACGGGATGTGAAGATACAACTTTAGGGTAAAGGTCATCAGGAAATTCGAAGAAACATACCCTCACGGTGTCCTGAGGGAGTCCATAGTCGCCGACGAGAGGGGCCACATCCAGTGCACTCTTATTCCCTCCATTGAGCTAGAAGTCTCGACGGTGCAGGAAGGCGATAACGTCAAGCTATCCCACTTCCTGGTGAAGATTCCATCAACTGTGTTCTGGAACACTGATTCGATGGTGCAGTTGTATTTCACCGAGTGGACCAGCATCAAGCATGTGGAGCCTCTCACAGACACTAACCCCACCAAGTACTCGGAGTTCTCATGGCTTTAGTCGTGGCTCATGTCTGCATCACAGAGTCTGGTATTTTCTTCTTGTCTTTCAGTTATATTTCGTAAATCATAAATCTAAAATAGAATTTCAAATCAACTATTGAATAACACTAGATTATAAATCAAATGGGGTTGATTTAAAATACATCATTGAATAACACCCCCTTAGTAGATGTGACAAACTACACCTTTCATAGACTATTCACAAACTTTCACAATTTTACTTGTTGCATAGTTGATAGACCATCACAAACTCATTTATAAACTCGGTATAAACTCATCGCAACTTTCTCTCTCCCTTTGTTTCTCTCTTTTCTCTCTCTTTTCTCCTTGAGATCTGGAAGAAGAAGTCGAAGCGGTGAAAGATACGGAGGTCACCGCCGTCACCTTCTGAGCATAACACCGGTGCACCGTGACCTCCAAATCCGTCGGTAATTCCAGCGCCGGCAGACTCCTCCAATTTTTTCTGACTCCCAACCTTCTCCATCTTCCTAGATTGAAGTAGGTGAGTCACATCGCAGATCTGGCCGACTCTGCATGTTAGAGCTCACGGCGGAGGACAGTTTGCCAAAGGTGTAGCAACCTCGAGGTGTATGAGATCTACTCGTCGAAAAATTAGGAACAATAGATCTAGCGGCGGTGCTATGAGGGCAGTTGCTGTCGCCAAATTCTTCTTCATCTTCTTCCAACGGTGGTAAGTCTTCCCTACACTCTCCGGAAACCTATTGCTACTCCCGAAGCTGGCTGCGGTGCATGGACAACCAGACTCCTCCTCCAATGTTTCTTCTCGGTTATGAGTGGGAGGCGGTGATGGTCATGAGTCACCACCTCTTCGGGATGTCGTCTTCGAGCATCCGGTGACGGTCCTGTGTTCCAGAGGTATTCGTAGAAGGTCGACGGCAGTGGAAAGGGAGATTCTCTTCTCTTGCTAGGGTTTTTGGATAAACATATTGAATTGGGGCCTGAAATATTTAATTTAAAAACCCAAACTGAAATTGATTATGTTTTTGGGTCTGATATAATTTGGTTTAGATTTCATTACATAAGTTTTTAATAGAACTTTATATATATATATAATTAATGTTTTAGTAATTATAACATTGTTTTCACCAATTATAATATTTTATTTTAATAGATTTATTTAAGATTGACCGAAAATTTCACTATTTTATTTTAGTGTTATTTTTTTCTAAATTGATATAATTAAAAATATATATTTTCTAAAAATTTTAGATCACTTTTTCACGGGGTTTTTTCCCTCTTTTGACAATTTTGTTAGCTATAAATTTATAGTCTCCCTTTTTTTAACACACTAATGATATCTTTTTAACATATATCCCCATTTATGAGCGGAAAGCAATCTTTAAACGGTGGGGTTTGAATTTCTGATGAGCAAAAAGAAGCTGCCAAAAGAGGACCCAGATCAAGTCAAAATCTCTTTTGCATCAAGACAAAACTAGGGTTTATCACTAATTTACCCAGAACTGCCTCATAACTTCCTTTCACCAATTTTCCTACCAAGCTTAAACATTCGTAGTTTCCTTCTCCATTATTGACCATGTGAAGCTCATTACCATTTCCTCTCCCTCTTTAAATTCCAATTTTCTAGTTCATCTGTGAAGTTGAATTGACTCGAGAGTCATGATCATCGTGACGGAGAATCCGATGAGCGGCTTTGGCGTGGGTGTGACTTCAATGTTAAAACTTCTTGGAGGGTAACATATAGATCTTTGAACAGATGAAAGATTAGATTTCTTGTGAATAAACTCCACTCTTATGCTATTTTTAGCCTCTTGTTCTTTACCATGTTCATCTTTTGACAATGATCTTAACTTTATGACAGGATGAGTGATCAACCAGACGTTTCAGGGTCAAGCAAGGCTGCAGAGACAAAACCAAAGAAGAAGATATGTTGTGCTTGCCCTGATACCAAGAAAG
>OVBE01008055.1:0-17653 GCA_900406425.1 Iberis pinnata
TGCATTTTCCTTAGCTTTTTCCAAGTTTGCCTTAATGTTCCGGAAACTCTTGAAAATGCCTGAAAAATCTCCAAAATGCATGCAAATGCAAGTGCTAATGCATAATTTCTTGAAAATGCAAATTTACTAGCAAAGTCCTATAAATGCAACATATTCACATCTAAATGATCCTAAAATAAGAGTAAATGACTTCTAAAAANAAATGACTTCTAAAAATTGCTAAAATTCAGTGACATCATCTCCTTTCAGTCATATCTTATGTTTCTGTTTTTGACTTTGTTTTGTCACTTCAGCAGGGGAGGAGATGGTGATCAACCAGTGGAGCAGAACCTGCAAGAATGATTAGACTTAGCTTTATGGGGGAATTTCTGTTTGTGGGGGAGTTTTAGACATTGATATGTTTGTGGGGGAGTTTAATCTGTTTTTTCTGCCTATATCTGTTTTCTCTGCCTATATAGGCATATGATCGGAAATCAAACATTGTTTTGTTGTGTTTGAACTTGGTTGGCTGATATTATGGTTCAGTTGTTTGCTATGTCATTTGTGTGTGTGATTGTGTTTCTGGTTTTATATTTTGGCTTTGTCTGTATGNTGGCTTTGTCTGTATGGCTTTTGGTTGTTCCTGTTTTTCTTGAATGAACACAGGTTGATCGAGAGGATGCTTAAAATGTCAAAATCAGTCAAAAAGGGGGAGATTGAAAGTGCAAGGAGACAAGAGACTTTTCGAAGACATAAAAGCATGAAGACTGGAAAAAGGAAATAGAGAAAAGGGCCGAACAAGGAGTTTGCGAAATCAAGGAAAAAGGAAAAGACCAAAAAGGAAATCTAAGAAGAGGAAAAAGGAGAAGAAAGGAAAAGGCTGTATAAGAAGTTACCATTTTGAAGAGAGCAAAACTAGGATTGAGCTCGACTATATATTGAAGGTGAAGAAGAAGAATAAAGACAGTTCTTTTAGTGTCTAAAAGTGTGCGTGAGTTTTTGAGTTGTTAGGTTGTGTAAGAGTGTTTGTTCGTGAGAACAAACAGAGAGATAGTGTGTGAGATTGAGAGAAACAAATTCAGGATAAAAGAATCATTAAACTGTAATTCTGTTTGTCTCAATAAAGTTTGGAAAAGTTGGAAAATCTGTCTGTTCTTGGTTCGTTTACTCTTTCAAAATTTACAAACTTCTTTTTCCTTTTCCTTTTATTGTTTTCTGGCTTTTCGATCCACTAAAAAAATAACTTTGTTTGTTCATGATTGCTTTTAAAAAAATATAAATTGAGGTTATTCATTTGAAAAGCTATATGAAAATCGCCATAAGAAATAGAGACCATACAAATAGGTTAAGTAGTAGAATCTCTAGAAGCAAAAAGTGAAATAGATGAAGAGAGATAAGTGCCAAGTTTTGGTATTGGTCAAAATGGTCTGAATGGTTCAATGAAGCTTAATGAGAATGTATAAAAAGATTGGATGTTTCCTTCCTTGAGCGAATCAGCGAGTCTAAAACGGGACAGTAGTAAATGATCATAATCTATTTTTCAACAAAAATAAAATAAAATGATAAGTTGCAAACTGAAAACTCAAAAAAAAAAAAAATTGTTTATAAAGAAGAAGATGTTGCCATCAGTAAAACGGCTTCGTTTAACTGAGAGATCTTTCAATTAATCGTCTCTCTTGTTATTGTCATTGTTGTCAACATCCATATCGTCATTGCAATGATCCACATTGTCATTGTTGTTAATGTCATTGGGATGATCCACATTGTTACTGTTGTTGTTGTCTGAGTTAATACGACAATTATTGAGGATGATATTGCAGTTGTTGATGGTGGTTGCGTCAACAAGTCCATGATTCCATAGATTTTGAAAGTGCAAAGGAGACAAGTGTCTTTTCGAAGACGTGGAAGCATGAAGGCTCGGAAAAGAAAATAGAGAAAATGGCCGAACAAGGATTTAAAGAAGTCAAGGAAAAAGGAAAAGAGAAAAAAGGAAAACGAAGAAAAGGAAAAAAGATGAGAAAGGAAAAGGCTTTGTGAGAAGTTGCTGTTTTGAGGAGAGCTTAACTAGGGTTGAGCTCGACTATATATTGAAGGCGAAGAAGAAGAAAAAGATAGTTCTTCGAGTGGTGAAAGTTTTTGAGAGTTTTAGTGTTGTGAGTTTGTGTAAGAGTGTTTGTTTTTGTGAACAAACAGAGAGTTAGCAAGTGAGATGGAGAGAAACAAATTCAGTATATAAGAATTATTAAACTGTAATTGTGTTTGTCCCAATAAAGATTTGAAAAGTTAGAAATTATGTCCGTTCTAAGACCGTTTACTCTTTGAATTGGTATCAGAGCGGGAATATGTGAAGAAACCAAGGATTCTAACTAAACAGGTAAATATCCTGAAGAATGGACAACTCACAACAATCTACAACACGTAGTGTTGTTCTAGATCCAGATAACTTTGGCTGGTGGAAAGTGAAAATCCGGGAAAACATCAAAGGAATCAATGAAGACGCCTGGACAATTGTTGAAGAAGGCTGGTCAGTACCACAGGTTAAAAACAAAGACGATGTGCTGGTTGCAAAACCAAAATCAGAATGGACAGTAGCTGAGAAAACTATGTCTAAATATAACTCAAGAGCACAAACAGCAATCTGGATATATTTGACTAAGGATCAGTTTAAAAGGGTTCAAGGCTACACTTCTGCTAAAGATGCTTGGGATACACTACAAGCAACCTATGAAGGAACCAGTGATATTCGAAGAACCAGAATTGACATGCTTGCATCAGAATTTGAGATATTAACAATGGAACATGATGAAACAAAAGAAGAGCTTAGTGGAAAATTTTCTTCTATTGCTAATGCAACAGAAGTTCTTGGAAAACATTATAAGGAAAAGAAATTGGTCAAAAAATTTCTAAGAAGTCATCCTGATAAGTTTGAGTCCATGAAATAAGCCATTCAAGTGGCCAAGGACTCAGAAGACATGAAATTTAATCAAGTAGTAGGAATGATGCAGGCACGTGATCTTTATATATCGAAGAAAATGGTTAAAGGGAAAGGTATTGCATTGACAGCAAAAGAACGAGTTGAACCTGAAGAAAACCTTGAAGAAACCATTAGCCTAATTGTTAAAAAATACTTCAAGAAGTATGATGGAACATCAAGACGTGATAATAATCATGTCAGTAAACCAGATTTCATATCAAATAATGACAAGTCGACCAAGAGACCGGATGTGCAGTGTCATGAATGTCAAGGTTTTGGTCACTATAAGTCTGACTGTCCGAATCTCAAGAGGAAGGAGTCACTCAAGTGCTATGAGTGTAAAGGTTTTGGGCACACAAAAGCTGAGTGTATGAATTCCACAAACAAAAAAGAAAAGTCTATGGTTAGCTGGGAAGCTGAAAATACCTCAGAATCAAATGAGGAGGAAGAGATACTCAATCTGGTTGCCTATGTAGGAATAATTGAAGAAAATTCAGAAAGTGAGTCTGATGATGAAAAAGAAACTCCAAAACAGTCATTACTTGAGGACAGCAGGGTGCTGTGTGAAACCTTAATCTAGGTCAGAAATTTGAATTTGGAACTAGAGTGTGATAATCAAAAGCTTCAAGAGAAGGTGAAAATTCTTCAAGCAGCTTTAACATAAGAAAAGAAGAAAAATGAGCTGTTGGAATCACGTTTGAGTGAACAATTGAGAAATATCAAGATGCTAACCAAAGGCACAAAAGATCTTGAAAAAGTGTTGTCAATGGGCAGAGACAGCAGAGTGAGTTACGGCCTGGGTTATCAGGGACACACACAAGGATCTACTTCCTTTGTTAAATCTTCGGTTACTCATGCAGATGAACAGGTAAAGGCACGATACGTTGAACAGAGAGGAATCAACAGAAGACAGTATGATAAAAAAATGGATGCCAAACAACCAAGGATATTATTATGAAGGTCCGAACAGAGATCAAGGGTACTATCAGACAAGGCAAAAACATATATCAAGGGTACTATCAGACAAGGCAAAACAAAGATCAAGGGTATTATCAGACACAACAAAACAGAGATCAACTATGCTTTTACTGCAGAAAGCCAGGACACTACAAGGCTCAGTGTTATCGGTGGCATGCCAGACTTTACCAGGTTGTACGTCACAAGGATTACCATCCTGAGAAGGCTAACAACAGCAAAGCTTGGGTTAGAAAAGATCTTTTGTACTATTTCACAGCTCAGACAGACACACAATCAGACACGGAAGCTGAGGATCAACCATTGGAGCGAACGTGTCTATAGTCTCAAACAAACATGGCTCTTATGTCCGTAAATGAACAACATTCAGAAGTAGCCATGAAAAATTCAGAAATATCATAATGGTACTTTGATAGTGGATGCTCAAGACATATGACGGGTACCAAAGAGGAGTTATCTAACTATGAAGAGATCAACACAGGAAAAGTAACTTTCAGAGGAGGAGACAAAGGTAAGATTAAAGGAAAAGGTGAAACAAACGGATTGAGTAAACCTACACTTCAAAATGTCTACTTTGTTGAGGGTCTGACGGCTAATCTGAGTAGCATACGCCAGCTGTGTGATGAAGGACTAGCTGTTACCTTCACTAAAACCGACTGCCAAGCAGTAAATGCAACTAATCAAGTTGTGTTGAGAGGGATTAGGGCAGGAAACAATTGTTACATGTGGCGACAACGTGACGGATGTCTCACAGCTGTGGTAACAAGTCAGTTGGAAATATGGAACAGGAAGGGCATATTAATGTAAGGACACTCAAAAACCTTGCCAATCAGGAGTTGGTTAGAGGAATTCCAAAATTAAAAGCAGATGGAATGTTTGTGTGTAGACCATGTGCAAAAGGAAAACAAGTCAAGGTTCAGCACAAGGTAACACAAGACATTCAATCGAAAAAGTCATTAGACTTGGTTCACATGGATCTCATGGGTCCAATTCAAGTAGAGAGTCTGTCTGGGAAGAAGTACATTCTAGTAATCGTGGATGACTTCACAAGGTTTACATGGGTAAGGTTTCTGCGTGAAAAATCAGAGGCTGTGGATAGCTTCAAGATCTTGGTGCTACAACTCAAAAATGAGAAATGGGGTATTAAATATATTCGAAGTGATCATGGAGGAGAGTTTCAAAATGAGATGTTCGATTAGTTTTGTGAATCTCAAGGAATCCAACATCAATATTCGACACCTAGGACACCACAACATAATGGTGAGGTTGAAAGGAAGAATAGGACACTTTAGGAAATGGCACATGCCATGTTACATGCGAATCAAGTAGCTAAACACTTTTGGGCAAAAGCTATAAGTACTGCTTGTTATATCATAAACAAAGTATATGTGAGGAAAGGAACCATAATGACACCCTATGAAATGTGAAAAGGAAAGACTCCTAGTGTAAGCTATTTTCATGTGTTCGGCTATCTTTGCTACATCCTGAATGATAAGGATCAACTTGGTAAGTTCGATGCAAGAAGTGATAAGGGCATGTTTCTTGGGTACTCAACCACGAGCACATCATATCGAGTATTCAATAAAAGAAATAAGACTGTGATGGAAACAGTAAACATTGTATTCGATGATGTTGGACACCAACCAGAAGGCTTAATACTAAATCCCGTGCAGACATTGGATGATCAACCAGTTGAAGAACAAAGGGATGTGGTGGTGACTGATGAATCAGAATCAGACACAGATCACAAAGTTAAGAAAAGTGTCCATAAGAATCACTTTGAAAAAGATGTGATTGGTGATGTATATGGAAACAGAGTTACAAGGAAAAAGATGAATAATTTCAGAGAGATGGTTCAGTTTGCATGCTTTGTGTCTATGATTGAACCCAAAACTCATTTAGAAGCCCTACATGATGAGTATTGGATAGTGTCCATGCAAGAGGAACTTGAGCAATTTGACCGCAGCCAAGTCTGGAGTTTGACACCTCGACCTAAGGGTGTGAATGTGGTTGGAACAAAATGGATCTGTAAGAATAAGATCGAAGAAACTGGAAATGTGGTGAGGAGCAAGGCTCGGCTAGTTGCTCAAGGATACTCACAAGTAGAAGGGATATACTTTGATGAGACTTTTGCTCCCGTGGCTCGATTAGAATCAATCAGACTGCTACTGGGGATGGCATGTCATTTAAAGTTCAAGTTGTATCAAATGGATGTGAAAAGCGCATTTCTAAATGGAATTCTTCAAGAGGAAGTATATGTAGAGCAACCTAAAGGCTTTGAACATCCAAGCTATCCTAATCATGTATACAAGCTCCGGAAGGCACTGTATGGGTTGAAACAAGCTCCTAGAGCTTGGTATGAAAGATTAAAAGTATGTTTTCTTGACCAAGGGTACACACGGGGAAGTGTTGATAAAACACTATTCATTTATTCAAAAGATGGTGAGTTAATGGTTATGCAGATTTATGTGGATGATATTGTGTGTGGAGCCACACAATGTATTAGTTGATGGGTTTGTTCGAAACATGACACAAGAGTTCGAGATGAGTATGGTGGGCGAGTTAACATATTTTCTTGGTCTTCAACTCAAACAATCATAAGAAGGAATCTACTTAAGACAGAGCACATACGCAAAGAATTTGATCACATGGTTTGGACATGATGCCTGTAAACCAGCCAGAACTCCTATGAGCACAACGTGCAAGCTTTCTCGAGATGATGAGGGAGAAGATGTGGATCAGAAACTCTACAGAAGTATGATTGGTAGTCTCCTATATCTTATTGAAAGTCGCCCAGACATATGTCTAAGCGTAGGTGTTTGTGCAAGGTATCAGGCAAAGCCTAAGGTCTCACATCTACACGCAGTTAAGCGAATTATCAAGTACATTAAAGGATCAGCAGATCTGGGGATCTATTACACAAAGGATACCAACAACAATCTATCAGTGTATTGTGATGCTAATTGGGCAGGAAGTTTGGATGATAGACGTAGTACAAGTGGCGGTTGTTTCTTTATGGGTAATAAACTAATTGCTTGGCAAAGTAAGAAACAAAACTGTGTCCTTGTCCACGGCTGAGGTTGAGTACATAACAATGGGAAGTTGTTGTACTCAACTCATTTGGATGAAGCAAATGGTGAGTGATTATGGAATTAACACTGACTCAATGCTTGTTCACTGTGACAATCAGAGTGCAATCAATATAGCAAAAAATTGTGTTCAACACTCAAGGACCAAACATATTGACATTAGACATCATTTTATTCGTGAGTTAGTTGAGGAAAGACTTATTGTGATTGAGCATGTTGGAACTGAAAATCAACTAGTAGACATGTTTACAAAACCATTGGATTTTAATCAGGTTATTAATCTTCGCAAGGCTATAGGAGTTTGTCAACTCTGACGGGCTGAGAATATGGTTGAGATAAATGATCAGATAGTTGGCCACTTCATCATGAAGATTATCTCAATTTATCTTAGTGGTTGGAAAAGAGCTACCAGTCATGTCGTCCATAATCAGCCAGTACTAGTAGGGTGTGTAAACAAGGAGGTCAAAGAGCTGAGTTCTAAACCCTTAATAAAAAAAGGGAACTGATATCGTGAACAGAAAAGTATATATTCCAAAGTGTAATCTGGACTTGAGAAGTCAAGTGATAGTCCAGACACTTATTTACAGCTGCCTTGTTTATACTCCTCGGGGTTGAAAACTGTGTTGGTGCGGATGAAGACATGCCTGTGTGAAAGACTAGACAACCACACCTGTGAACATGGTTGATTTGTAGATCTGGGTCTATAAGTTCTCGCTCAATCAGGTTGTTTATAATTATATGCTTTAATCTTTTTAATCAGGATTTCCATAATATCTTTTTAATTTTGATAGCTGGAGTTCCTCATGTTCCTCACATAAGCTTCTGTTATGCTTACATTTGATATCTGTGTTTAAAGTGTGATAGGTTTGTGCACAGTAGCTGTGTCAGTTTTGTTTTGCTTTTGATTGTTCGGTTTTCATTTATTGGGCTTGTTAAGTATCTGAATCAAGGCCCACTAAGCTCAGCATGTGAAGCCACGTGGCACAAGCAAGCGAACAGGCGGGAATTACCTAGGGTTACGACTGTTCATATTTCCCTTTTGTTATAAGAGGTGTTCGATATTCTCTCTTCGTCACAACTTCCACAATCGGTGCCCTAAATTCTAGGAATCAATCTTTCATGAGATCTTTTCTCTCATCACTGTCTAGACACATGGCCCTAATTGATGATCTCGGTGAATCGTCTGGCGGCTCTCAATCCTCTGCTGAATCTCAATCGCCGTTGCAATCATCTCCTGTTCTTCCGATGGTTACTTATCAATCACAGCCTCAAGCCCCGATCTCCTCGTCTGCTCAACCTCGGTTGTCGGTGCCAGACTCTGTGCATGCTGCCGCCCTGCCTCAGTAGTCGCCTGTTCAACCATCTGTTCATCTTCCTCCTGCAGGATCAGGATCTCATGGGTCTCCGATTCAAGTCTCCGAGACTTCCAATGTCGCCTCTGCTGGTGCATCTCGTCCGGAATCGTCTTGCAGCAAACGTTGTCGTCCACTCACTCGATGTACTTCCTCTGGTATTCCACCGCGTCGTACAAGATCTACTCCTAATGTGCCATCGTCCGCTTCTACAACGTCTGTTCCGGTGAACCCTCAGCCTGAGAATCCACTCCCTGTTGTTCTGATTGTTGCTGATTCCACTCGGTTTTGGTCCCTGCGAGTCCAGGAATGCTTTGTTCTCTTCAAGACTCAGTCGTTGCTTCGGGAGAAATCTATCAAACTGGCATGTCTTCCGGATACTACCGCAGTGGTGCTTCAGACCTCTCCGTTATTGGTAACTCTTCAGTCTATCCCTCTTTTTGTTCATGATGTGGTGTATGAGTTCTGGGCACACATGCCTTCGAGTGCACACATGCCATCTACTTGCTCTGTCAGGATTAGAGGTCACACAAATCGGTTCTCGGCTGCTCAGATCAATTCTCTCTTTGGTCTCCCTGATGTGGATGAAGACATTAGTAATGATGCGATGGCTGATGTCTCGATGGATGATATGGGTAAGTTCATGTCTGCAGGCTCTGTTCCCAATTGGATTCATCTTAAGCGATCATCTTTGAGTAAAGATAAATCGGCGTTGTTTGATGTTGTCTGTGCGAACTGGTACCCCACAACCAACACTGCCTATATGTGTCCAGAACGGGTGACTATGGTGTACAAGCTAGTTCATCAGTTTCCCTTCAACTTTGGTGCACTAGTGTACAAGCATGTGTTCAAGCTGGCCCAAAGTCCTGGATCTAAATTCAATCTGCCGTTTCCATCTCTGATCTTCCGTCTGCTTCAAGCTCAATCTTCTGTTCGTCTGCTGCCTAATGAGCACTTGTCCCTTGTCGTCTCAACTGCTGCGCCATCTCCTGATCCGGCTTCATCTACTACCAGTGCTCGTGAAGCTCGGCTGCGTGGTGCGATTAATCAGTCCATTCGCATTCTTCAAGATGCAATGGGTCCAGGTTCAGTATTCTTGTCTCCTTCATCCCTATCTTACAAATCTGTTTTTGACTCTGATTTGTCAATTCAGCAGGGGGAGCAGATGGTGATCAATCAGTGGAGCAGAATCATCAAGATTGATTAGACCTAGTTTTATGGGGGAGTTTATGTTTGTAGGGAAGTTTAATCTGTTTTTTTGGTTATAGCCTATATAGGCATCTGATCGGAAGATGGACAATGTTTAGTTGTATTTGAAATATGTTTAGGGTGTTTGCCGTTTGAGCTGATTATGTGATTGTGTTTCTGGTTTTACATTTCTGTTATGCTTGTATGGTTTGTGGTTTTTTTTGTTTTCTTGAATAAACACAGGTTGATCGAGAGGATGCTTGAAATGACAAAATCAATCAAAAAGGGGGAGATTGAAAGTGCAAAGGAGACAAGTGTCTTTTCGAAGACGTGGAAGCATGAAGGCTCGGAAAAGGAAATAGAGAAAATGGTCGAACAAGGATTTAAAAAAGTCAAGGAAAAAGGAAAAGAGAAAAAAGGAAAACGAAGAAAAGGAAACAAGATGAGAAAGGAAAAGGCTTTGTGAGAAGTTGCTGTTTTGAGGAGAGCTTAACTAGGGTTGAGCTCGACTATATATTGAAGGCGAAGAAGAAGAAAAAGATAGTTCTTCGAGCCGTGAAAGTTTTTGAGAGTTTTAGTGTTGTGAGTTTGTGTAAAAGTGTTTGTTTGTGTGAACAAACAGAGAGTTAGCGAGTGAGATTGAGAGAAACAAATTCAGTATAAAAGAATTATTAAACTGTAATTGTGTTTGTCCCAATAAAGATTTGAAAAATTGGAAATTCTGTCTGTTCTAAAACCGTTTACTCTTTCAATTTTATCATAAATAATCTCCAGCACCTGATTTTGTTTTCCCCAAATAAACGAAAATGTGTTTTTTAATTGTGTATCATATGTTATGTTTGTGTTATACAAAATTACTAGAGATATTACCAGAAGAGTAATGAGTTAGTGAGTAACTCTTTCTCGTGAAATCTTGAAAATGCTTCACATGCCCTTGGAATATGACCATCAGCTAGAATCCTACATATAAAATCATGGCCAAAAAGAGTTTCATAAGCAAAATGGAATGTAAGATTGTCATTAGTTGTGTGGAATTGATGATATAATGACAAGAGTAATCTTTCTTTTTGTCGTCAGAAAAGAAAGAAACAAAATCAATTTATAAAATGCTAAACCGGGACTTGACCAGTACCCAATCTATAAAAACGAACCATTTTAGATTCCGAGTCGATTCAGTGAGAATTGAGCTTTTTTTACTCTTATGGTAGAAAGCATTTAACGATGTTATGCGCAGTTTGATACGGTTCAGGTTATTATTGGTTAGAGCATCTCCATTGGGAGTATATCTAGTTGGAGTTCTCAATATAAGTATATGTGTAAGTATATATAAATATTATTATTTAATTATGGGTATCTCAAAATGATGAGAAATCCACTAAAAAGTATCTCAAATGAGATATTTTGATATATTTTTGAGTGAGTTTCTCATCATTTTGAGATACCCATAATTACTTACACACACATATATATTGAGAACCTCTACTTGAGATACTAGCAATGGAGATGCTCTTAGGCTCAACTTATCAACCAGCCTATAACCAATAGTCTATCGGTTATATTTTATTTGTAGTTTAGGATAATTGCAGACATATTAATAAACCACTAATTTGCATATAGTTTTTATAGTTTATATAAAAGCATTACTAAGTAAAATCAATTCAATCAAGAAAAGTAAATCACGCACATCAAATACATTTACTTGTATTTATAAAAAGTTGAAAACAACAATTATTTTAAAACAATTTTTTTTAAATTACATTTAATTTGAAATAGAAAGAGTACTAATCATAACATGGAAGCCGAAAGAATGCAATACTTAGGCTCTGTTTGGAAATGCTTATAGTGTACTAGAAAGAGTATGTCGTAGAAGTTGTATGTTATTGTTGAATAGACATAATTTACTAACTGGTATAGCAAAATATAATAATACAAAAAATTACATATAACTATTAAAAATATTTATTTTAAAGTACTATACATAGTAAACATATTAATTTAATTTGATATACTTTATATCATAAATTATTCTATATTTAACTTATTATCTTATAATTTTTATAAATAAAAAAATTAATAAAAAATCATTAATTTTAAACTTTATATATTTATAAATATATAAATATTTATTGAAAATCACTAATATAAAATTAGTATAATAGGTATTTATTATAATAAAAATAACAAAAGTTATATAATTTTATTTTATAAGTTTTTTGCATAATAAATTATTTATCCTATATTATTTATAAAAGAGAAAAAATAAAATAATAATAAATAGTAATTTAATATATATATTTATAAAAATATGAATATGAAATTAGAATAAATATTGTTCTATTTTTATATTTTAATATATTTTAATAAATTTTAAAATATATTTAAACAAAAAAATTAAGAAGTAATTTAAAATAAATATAAATATATTTTTGAGGTTAACTAATTGATAAAATAATTTTACAATTTAAATTTATTAATTTTATAATATTTTTTATGCTCATGCTTTGAAAATGCTTCTTATGAGAGCACAGAGGTGGAGAGCATTTAGGAGCATAAGTATGTGCTAAATGCTCAACTAGATGCTTTTTTAAGTAAACGTGATTGGATGAGTATAGAGTATAATGCTCTCCTCTATACTCTACCAATCAAGGTCGAAAGAGTACTAATCATAACATGGAAGCTGAAAGAATGCAATACTTATTGTAGAAGACTTTATCATACTCAAAGTTTATGTGTCCATGTATTAAGTCCAAGCTGTTTCAATGGTCATTTTGCATGAGAACATGTAGCGGAACGGTTTGACATATGCATGAACCTCATATGGAAAAGACTGTATGTGATTTCGTCTGTTGCTTGTAAGTGATTGAGAATTTCTAAGCAAAATTTTCGTGTGAAATTTTCGACAAAAGAGATAATTGTTTTGATTTATTTTAAATATATTCAACTGTACAATATTCTTCACCGTTTCTATGTGAATCTCTCTTAGTAATGGCTCTATTCAATTTTGTGTGTGTATATCATTTCATCTTTAATTGCCTAGGTAATAGTTTAGATTTTCATTAATTAAGTACAATCTGTTTATGCAGTCATTGTTTCTTTCAAGATGCTTGAACTACAAAATCCATGCAAAAGGTAAAAAAGAGAATGAGATTTCGTTTGTTTATACAACCATTGTCTCTCTCGCCTTTTGCAAGGATTTTGTGTTCATCTTCTTGAATGAAAGAATGACTTTACAAACAGAATCAGATTAATAAAAACCTAAACTATTATCTTGGTAATCAAAGATGAAACGATATAAAAAAAAAATTGAATTGAGTCGTGAGAAAGATATTCATACGTTACACTGAGAACGATAGTAAAAAATGTTGTACACATCCAATAAAGTTTACAATAAATCATCCAAAGCATGTACAAACTAGAAGACCTCCAAAATACTATAGTTTCCAAAGCATGTACAAACTATGGAAACTTTTAGCGACTAAGTAGAAATTTAATCGGAAAGGGTCAATGAGAGAAGAGAAAATCGCCAGAAAAAAGAGGAATGAGGAGAAGTGTGTCACCACTGCTCTCAATTTTTACTCATTTATATTACCAACTTTTGTCCCCAATTGTTATTGAAATCCTAACTTACCATATTTTAAACGTTTGAATAACCTAATTTACCTTGTATAAATACAAATTTGGTCAAAACTTAACTAAAACATTCATAAATTAAAAGATATCTAAAAGGAATTAAATTTTTATGAATAATTAAATATCTTTCAATATGGTAAAATATCTTCAAAACAATAAAAAAAAGATTTTTTATACTAGAAACTTTATTTATTTATTTTTAATATATATCATTAAAGCCCAAGAGGCAGGTCCAAAAGTTTTACAAAAGTTTTCGAAAAGGCCCAAAGAAAATAGAAACAATTTGAAGCATAAGTTAATACAGAAGCAGAGATAGTAATTGATCGACTCTGTGCGTGTGTTGCTCTGTCTAGAGAGGCCAATTTTACTTTAATGAGGGTGTGGATTTCCTTAACCAAGACGAGAACCGTTTTGGTTACTCCATTGTGAATTCTTCCATTACGCTCCTTCCATAACTATAAGCACTTGCATGAAACATCAATTTACAAATTACAGACAGTTTTTTATGAGGTGGTGTGATAATTGAACAAGAACCAAAGTCGAGTGAGGAAGATGGTGGGTTTAGCCGGTTGTGCCTAAACAGAATCAACCATAAATCAGATTCAAATTCACAGTCATAAAATAAGTGGTTCTTAGTCTCCTGGTGAGAATTGCAGAGAAGGCAGTTAGATGAGACCGTAAGACCCCAACGTAATAGCTTATCTCTAGTAACTAATCGATCCTTGACCAAGAGCCACATAAAAATGCATGTTTAGGAATTCTTTGAGGGGACCATATGTCCGTAGACCAAGTAACAAAAGGAAAAGTGGGTGTTAATGATTGCCTGGTTGCTATAGATGAGAATTCCGCTGGAGTATCTTGTGTTGAGCATCGCCATAAAAACCGGTCTGGAGCATATGAGATATTGGAGGGAAGATTAGGTGGAAGACATTGCCGGAGGAAAGAAGCCAATATGTTCCTTGATGATGAGACAAGCCAGCGTCCATTGGTTATGGCTTGAGAGACTGTCACTTTAAGAGGAACGCTAGTATACCTTGGACCAAGTTCCCCAACACAATAAATCAAAGGACCTAAGTTTGTCCAGTCGTAATTCCAGAAAAGAGCGTCATTACCAGAACCTATTGAGCAGCAAAGATTCGACCTAGCTAAAGGTCTAAGTTTAGCAATTTTCCTCCATATCCAACTTCCCGATCAAGAGAAATCTGCTTCCCAAAAAACTCTTTCTTTAATGATATTAGATCGAATCCATGATACCCATAAGGATCCACCTCTTGTGTATAGAATCTAAATAAGCTTGAGACCAAAATTTTTTGCTGTGATTTCTATATCAGGAAATCCGAGACCACCAGACAATTTATTCGTACAAACTGTAGCCCAAGCAACCCTTGCCCCTGATGAAGATGTTGAATGTCCTTTCCATAGAAATGCTGCACAGAGCTGATTAATTTTCTTTAGGCACTCTTTAGGCAGAGGGAAAATAGCTGTCCAGAAATTAATGACTCCATATAGAACCGACTGAATTAGTTGCACCCTCCCAGCGAAAGATATTTTTGATGTCGGCCATGATGAAATCATGTTCCGAATTCTGTCCAGCAGTGGCTGGTAATCCTCCTTTTTGAGTTTGGGCGGTTGTAGTGGAAGACCTAGGTATCTTACAGGGAGAACCCCAGCAGAGAGACCTTTTGAATTTGCTAGCATTCGAGTGTGCTCTTGGTTATTTCCATCTAAGAACAGAATGGACTTATTTAAATTTAAGTGAAGTCCTGAGCCTACATAAAAGCCATTGAGAATTTCCAGAATGGCCGTGAGTGACGCTTCTTGACCATCAAAGAAAATTAGCATATTATATGCAAAAATAAAGTGGGTAGTTAGTGGAGTAATACATTGGGGATTAGTTCCAAAAACTAGAGTCAAGGCTGCCAAATCTAGCTCTTTGGAGAGGATGTCCATTTCTATTACGAACAACGAAGAAGAGATAGGATCTCCTTGACGAAGACCTTTTTTACCGGGGAAGTAACCCACCAATTCCCCGTTAACTATGACCGAGTAAGTTGGAGTGGTGATGCATTCTTTAGTAATTCCATTGCTCACGGGATATTTAGAATGAATTCCCAGTTCACATTGTGATATGCCTTCATAAGATCGATTTGTAGACAACCTCGTCTTGTGTCCGATGACTCATTAAATACGGACACTAAGAAAGTGACGAGAAGAATATTTTAACACATTAATCTTCCCTTAATAAACCCAACTTGATTACTTTCCACCACCGAAGGTAGAAAGAGACCGATTCTAGCTGAGATTAATTTTGAGATGACCTTGTAAATTGTGTTGCAACAAGATATTGGACGAAACTTTTAGAGATTCTCAGTACCATGCACTTTGGGGATTAGTGCAATAGGTGTAGCATTACATTGTCTTAAAGGGGAGGAGTGTAGAAAAAATTCAGAGACAACTGATGTAAAGTTGGACCCCAAAGCATCCCAACAATTGATGAAGAATTCCAGAGTAAAATCGTCCGGTCCCGGGGATTTATTTATGGGAAGAGAGAACAATGCTGATTTTATTTCTTATAGTGTAGGAATCTTGGTGAGACTAGAGGCTAGAAAGGCGCTGCATCAAAACGAATGTAACTCCTGAATTTGTGGGATCTGGTATGGAGAGACAGAATCATTGCGGGTGCCAATAAGATTGCGATAATATCTTAGGACCATTTCCTTGATAATGATTGGATTTGAGATTCTTCTTCCTTCCGAGGAAGTTAATGAGACAATCGCATTCCGAGAAATATGATGTTTAATAGACCTATAAAAGAATCATGTATTTGAGTCTCCGTCTTGAAGCCACCGAATACACGATTTTTGTCTTAGAAATCTTATTTCAGCTTTTAAGAAGTGTGTCCATTTTTCTCTGCACTCCTTTTCTTTTAAGAACAGAGAGGTCGATGGAGATTGCAATAATTGACACTGTGCTTCTTCCAAATCTTCAAAAGCTTGTTTTGTCCTGTTCTGGATATTGTTGTAGCATTTCCTATTTATCGATTTGCAATAGAATCGCGTAGATTTGAGATTTTGGTAGAGAGAAGCCATAGGCAATATGGAATACTGAAACGAGGACCATATGTTGAGAATATGACTTTTGAAACCCGGATGTTGGAGGAAGACGTCGAAGAACGTGAACCTCGACTGCCTTTTTACTTCCTCGGGACAGATATGAATCATGCAAGGGGAGTGATCTGAGGAGCCCGGTGCTTCAAATAACGAATATGATTGAGGAAATTTGATCATCCGATTATCTGTGACAACTGCTCTATCCAATTTCCTAGTAGACGGAGATGCAAGATTATTGTTTTTCCAGGTATGGTGACATCCTCTCATCGGAAGATCAAAAAGATTGGAGGACTCTTAGTAGTTTCTGAACTCATTTAAACCTCTAGTCTGCAAAACAAATGAGTTAGTAGAGAAAATTTTGTGAGAGCATAACACTTGATTAAAATCACCCAATAGGATTAATGGAGAAGAGATCACTACCCGATGATTAGAAAGAGATTGAATATCCGACCAAAGAGGCCTACGCTCCTCAATTTTGTTTCTTGCATAAACAAATCCCATAGTGAAATAATCACCTTTTGCTGGGTTGTGTACACCACAGACAATCAACTGATCATTTTTGTAATAAGTGATGACTGATAATATTAGATTCCAAATTACAAGAACTCGTCCATTATGTGCCGAGTCCGAATGATTGCTTTGAAATCTCCACCCTGGAGCTATATAAGATACTACTACTGCTAAACTTTCTTGCTTGAAATGAGTTTCCAAAAGTCCTCCTATGAGGGAGCGCGATCTATATATTCAACGCTTTACCAAAAGTTGTCTAAGTTTGCCATTTAAGCCCCTGACATTCCATGAGAAACAATACATATTTACATCAAAATGGTGAGCATAAATGCTCAATGTAGCCGAAGGAGAGATGAGGTTCCGGATGAAGACCTGTCCCTTGATTGTGAACCCGAGGAAATGGAAGATCCTTTCTCTGACAAAGAGCATGGTGCTCCTTTGCAAATTGCTACTAGCTGATCCCGAAGTCGCCTACGAGTACGCTTCCTTTGCCTAGCAGATAGGTGGTTAAGGGAATTATGTATATAATTTATTACATTATATGTCATTAGTTAAAATGAACATATAAAAAAGTTTATTAAAGAAAAATTAATAACTAAATAAATATATTATCTTTATTGCCAAATACATTCTAAAATATCTCTCACTACTATCTAGATAACCAAACAAATCTTCTAATTATATAAATATAAAAACAAAATTTTATAAAATATTTATTTAAATCTTTGTNTAAATATAAAAACAAAATTTTATAAAATATTTATTTAAATCTTTGTATATAAAGTAATTATATAAATAAAAATATAATTAAAATGATATATCTATATGTAATATGTTATCTCTAAT
>OVBE01008056.1:0-17648 GCA_900406425.1 Iberis pinnata
ATAGGCTTAGAATTTAATCCTAAACTAGTACTACAGAGAACAGATCAATGTAGCACATTATAGGATATCGAATCCACAGAGACCAGAATGCACGTTCAGTTAAAAACTCGAATATGGCTAAAGCGAGAATAATAGTTTGATTGTTGAATTCAAAACGGTAATTAAAAAACGGTTTAAAACTTATAATAATAAAACGTTAGGCAATAGGGAAATCCGTAGGTATTCAGGTTTAAAGTCAAGTTAACATGCAGGATTTTAGATTGAAAATAGTTCTCAACATGAAAAACGAATGCAGTTTAATCTCCTCTCGGAATATTAAACCCTATGATCAAATTGTCAGAGACAAACTCTCGTCGTCTTTAAAAAAATTCGATCATGCATTAAAACTCGGATTCAGTTGTTCATAAGCATTAAAACAATACTCTCGCATACAATAACACTTATTCATCTAAATTAGGTCAGGTTTCTAAATCAAATCTCTTTGTATTTATTAACCTATAATCATGAACTAGGTGATCAATCTAATTCAAGCATTGAGAACAAATTTAGACTAAGAACCTAACAAATTAAATCCTACAAAGTTAAACCTAACATTCAAACCTGGTTTCTCTAGGAAACCTTAAAACCTAACTAGTGAACTACTTAGAAATTGCAAAGCATAAACAACACAAAATCAGAGAAGAACACATAATTAAAATAGATATAAATATAAAATAGGGTTCAGAAATCTTCTCCACAAAGGTTCAAGATTCTTCTCCCAATAAAAACTTAGAATAATAAAATAAAGCTTAAATCTAAAAGCCTAGAACACCTTGTATTTATAGGCTAAAAAAAGTAAAATAACTAAAATAGGAAAATTGGGGTAAACTTGAGGACTTGATTGCAAATTTTGGAAGTTTTCCACTTATTTTCAGGTGTTCCAGGAACATTTGCCCGATCGGGCACTTCAGGAATCAGTCAGGCTCTTCTAGGATCGATCGGGCAGTCTTTTCGTAGAATTCCAGGAGCATTTACTCGATCGGGCAGATTTTTGCCCGATCGTGCACTTCAACGCATTCCTGCGCGATCTTCTCATGCGAGTCAGCTTGACCAGTCTTCAGTAAAATAGCCATAACTTTTGATTGCACCTATGGATCGACTTTAAACCACTTCCATATGAAAGCTAACTCACGTGGCTATCTTTTGTCAAAATTTCAGCTTCATCCATTGGTGGGAACATCTTAAAACATTGCTAAACTTCTGACCCTTTTGCCGGATTCTGCACCTGAATATGCTAATTTGCACCCAAAATGTCTCGAACACCTAGAAACCTGTAAAAACACCAATTTTGCAGAGAAAAGCTTCGGATAACGTTAAATAGAAACATAAATGCTTACTATAAAGCGTTAAAACCGAGTAATATCAGTTGTCGAGTTTTAATTTTACGAAAGTTATTTCGTAAAATATTTTTGAGTTTAATTTTACGAAATTTGTTTCTTAAAATATCGTCGATTTTAATTATACAAAAGTTGTTTCGTAAATGTATTCAGGTTTAATTATACGACAGTTATTTCGTAAAATGTTGTCGAACTTAATTTTGCAGAAGTTATTTCGTAAAATAGTTTTCGAGTTTAATTTTATGAAAGTTGTTTCATAAAATTTTATATGAGAGCGGTTCGGATTATTTTTTACTTGGGAATTTTTAAGCGAATAGTGGATTGTTGTTTTTAGCCATAAAGTGTTGTATGTTCTTGTGACAAAAAAGAATGGTGAAATTTTCTAAGTAGAAACGTGTTTTACCTATTAACGAAAAGTACACGAGTATATGTATATGTATCCACTCCCCCTTATTTCGATAGGGGGACATTTTTACTCTTCGTGTGAAAAGTTTCCTACGTACCCTTTTCAGGGATTAAGCCATCTCGTAGTTCAATTTTCTGTCGTGAGTGCTTACTCGCTTGGCGGTGTTGTGTCGTCCGTTTTAGTTGTGGTTATTACAGTTGGATGGACGATTTTTTCTGCCGTTGGTTGTGTCGTTTTGTCTGGGATGTTGGGCTCGAAGGTTTGATTACCTTTCTTACGTTGAGTCGTTTCTCGAATTAACGAATCTGATTCATCTTTTTCCGAAGCATGTTCAGCTTTTTCTGAAGCGATTTCAGCCAGCGGCTGATTTGTCTTCTCTTGTTTGGGTCCGGCCATGGGTGTCGTTGCGACTCGTCTAAGTTTATCATCCGCTAAGAAGCAGAGTCGCAACTGTTTTTGGCATTCCCAGGTTGTGGATATTCCGCAGGGAGTCGAAACTTGATGCCTAAATGATAGCTCGACATGACTGCCTTCATGGAATTTATCCAGGACGTTCCCATGGTCACGTTTTAGATGTCAGGATGCTCAAGTATCGCAAAATCGATGATTTCGTAATTTCTTTGGCCACGACCGGGAGTTTAATCGATCTGAGAGTCATAGTTGTCGTGCCGAAAAAGCCAGTGAGTGGTTTTGGCGTGGGCGTGACTTTGGATAAATTGATATTCATCCTATTCAATGTATCACGGAAGATCACGTTAACAGTACTTCATGCATCTATGAGAATCCTCTCGACTTCGAGGTCTTTTTTGACGAGATCGATTACGAGGGGTTGCTATATGGCGTGTCGATTCCAATAGTTTCACATTCCTCAAAAGTGATCGCGTTATTTGGTGAGTCAGCATGTGTGAAAAGAAGGGGGAGCGGGACAGTTGGTACTCGATACTGCCTTGCGATGATATGCTTTTATCAAGGAAACGTTGTTCTCAAAGTATATCGATCCTTCGATAATCATGTTTACCTAATGATGGTTGACGGTGTTGACTTTTTCCTCTTGCCATTTCTGTGTTTTCCCTTTGTTCGAGCACCCTGAGGTGCGTTACCGCTTGGTGGTGCTTGGTCGGACCTAGGTGGTCAGTCAGTTTCTCTGATGAGATCTTTTATAGTGGACACTTCTAATATTTCCCCCGCGAGTAGTTTTGCTGTTAGCCTGGCTCTGAGAACTTAAAATTTTGTTTTGGAGTGACCCTTCATTTGGTGGAACTTGGACAAGGTTTTTTCATCGTAAGAGATGTTTTGAGTCCAGGTGTTACCCGATGTCCTTCCCTGTTCGGAAGACGGGTTGATATCGTAGTTATGTGCGCTTTGAACGTCTTCTCCCTCGTGATGGACGTACTTATCGTTACGGGGGTTTTTCTTTTTCAACTTCTCCTCTGAAGAAGTGTCTATTGTGGATGCCTTCTCCGGCTTATGATTTTGCGACAGAACTTTCATCTCTTCTTCAATGATTATAAAGTTTGTGGCCTTATGAAGAGTACGATGAATCGTAAATGGTTTTTTGAGGGTTATCCACTTCCTGAATTTAGACTTACACTATAGGGTTTTTCAGAGCGCGACCAGGGCTACCTTATCGCTCATCCCAATGACTCTCGACATCACGATCTTGAATCGATGTCGAAAGTTTCCCTATCTATAAATATATAGTACAATTTGAGAAATTTTGAGGAGAGTTTCGAGAAGTTTCCGATCGAGTTTCATTTTAGTCGAGAGAACCATTCGAAAGCTACTCCCTAGATGTGTTCGACAAAAAGGAGGCAAAAGCCTGCGTATCTTTCGGTTTCCTTGAGTTTGGACCTAGACATCGTGATCTGAAAAGTTTACAGGTTAGCTTTCGGATTGGTATTTTTTCATACATGGGGATCTTAATTTTTGGGATCAAAGATTTTCTCCTTAGTTATATGGGATGTAAATGGAATTTTTCAAGTCTCCTCGAGGAGTCAGTCGATCTCTGGTGCCGCATTGGTGGCGTAATGAATTTGTGATTTTATTGCTTGGATTTCTGCAACGGTTTTTGCGATGTAGTCGTGGAGATTTGAGATCATCGTTAGTGGCCTTCAGAGCTTATCGATGTTTATTATGGAAGATATGTTCTTGTTCCTCGGCATGTTTCTCTTGCTCTACCTAGAAGATGTTTTCCTCCTCCTCTGACATGGGTTTTTCGAGTCGAGAATTTTTCTGAGTTGAGCGGTTGTTCCTTCTCCTTGGGTGTACATCCGCGTCTTCAACAGAAGGATCAGACTATTCGCTAGATTCCAAGTTAATTCGCTCGATTTTGTTCTCTCACAACTTGGTTGGTTTGTTTCATTGATCGAGATGATACGACTAGTACGTTTTGATGTTCGGATCGAGTGATTAACATTTTCATGAAATCTTTTAGACATAAATTTTGTCGTGCCCGTTTTTGACCCCAACAGTTAGCCCCCCCCCCCCCCCCCCNCCCCCCCCCAGCTCGTAAGAATCGCTGAGACGTTCTTGCAAGGTATAGGGTAGGTTAGGAATGTTAGGCGAAATTGAAGGTTAAAAGTCGGAGACTTTGTCGTGGGCGATAAGACTTTGTCGTGGGCGACTAGACTTTTTCATGACCGACTAGACTGGGCCAAATGATCAATTCAAGAAAGTACACTAGTCTTTCAGGGAGTATCGTGAGTTTCTTGGTTCTATAGGTTCCATGTGGCATACCCAACATCCCAACTATTCGTATAACACCGAGATGGACAAGATTTCAGGTTACATGAAAATGTAGAGTCTTTAATCCCTCCGACCAAAGAGAGGATTTGGGAGCATTGGGCTATGATCCTTGTTTCTTTTGATTTGGAAGAAGTCAGAACCTCTACTTGCAGCGAGGAGGATGCGGTGGACAGGATATGAACCCGCTTGGCGCCGATGACTTTTCGGTGTCTGACTATTATGAGTGTGAAAAATGCATACTTTTGTCTTAAGAGGGCATGTTCCCTATCAGTGTATGAGTAGTATTGAGGCGAGATTATGATTTGTCATCTCATATATAACTCTCGGATGGTCGCTACATTCGTTTGTCCGTTTCGGGTGCGAGTTTTCAAAAAACTTAATTCTTGGATTTTATAAACTTGCAAACGTTAGCGGAGAGACAAGTTTAGGGATCTCGTATCCATTTGATACTATGTATAGAGATATTAGAGACCAGTGAGCTGGGTTTAGGGCATGACCTAGGCTTACTCTTGGTTTTGGGGTGTGTGATGACTATTCAACTTGGTTCCGTCTCGATATTGGAATCAGCGATAAGTTCTCGGCTTATATGACTTGCATCGATTGGGAACTAAGCATCTCTCCAAAGACAATTTCGAAGTTGTTTGGAAGTGCTGACCAAGATTTTGGATTTCTTTTATAGCGCGCTATTATCCTTGTTTCAGATGTCTGAGAGTTATCTCTGTAAGGAGAGATGGCCTAGTCTGTTTAGGACGTTTGGAGTTTGTTGTGATCAGCAACAAACATAACGATAGATGCTATCGTTTTGAGTCATCATGAAGAATTTCTGTTTGAGAAGATGTTAGTGCGTATGATTGTTTGGTCTTCCAAGACAGAATTTTTATCGAGGAAGGTATTTTTGTCGAAATATGGTTCTTCAGGTGTATGCGACGTCTCACGATGCTGAAGATTGATTATTATTCGATATGCCACATTTCATGCTTGATAATTTTTGCGGGCTTGGAGGTGTATTACCGATGTTTCAAGGGTTTTTATTTCACCTTTCGGTAGAAAAACGTTCTGGTTTGTTTGCGGATGTTCGCAGCCAAAATTGTTGTTTATGTTTTGATGCTAAACTATTTGATATGTTTTTTATTTACGCGAGTCGTTTCGTAAGCGTCGTCAATTTTATGAAAGTTGTATCATAAAATATTTTCGAGCTTAATTTTATGAAAGTTTTTTCGTAAAATGCTATAAAGTTTAATTTTACTTAAGTTTTTCCGTAAAATGTCGACGAGTTTAATTTTACGAAAGCTCTTGTAAAATGTTGTCAAGTTTAATTTTACGAATATTGTTTCGTACAATGTTGTCGAGTTTAATTTTAAGAAAGTTGTTTCGTAAAGTGTTGTCGATCTTAATTTTATAAAACATGTTTCGCAAAATGTTATCAAACTTAATTTTATAAAAGTTATTTTTGTAAAATGTTGCCGAGTTTAATTTTACGAAAGTTATTTCGTAAAATGTCGTCGAGTTTAATTCTACGAACGTTATTTCGTAAAATATTTTCGAGTTAGTTTTACAAAAGTTGTTTCGTAAAATATCGTCGAGTTTAATTATACAAAAGTTGTTTCGTAAAGTGTCGTCGACTTTAATTATACGAAAGTTGTTTCGTAAAATGTTGTTGAACTTAATTTTACAGAAGTTATTTCGTAAATAGTTTTAAGTTTAATTTTACGAAAGTTGTATCATAAAATGTTATACGAGAGCGGTTCGGGTTTTTTTTTACTTGGACGTTTTTAAGAGAATTGTGGATTGCTTTTTTATTCGTAAAGTGTTGAATGTTTTTGTGACAAAAGAGAACTGCGAAATTTTCTACGTAGAAACGTGTTTTTCCTATTAGCGAAAAGTTTCAAAAATACCAAGTACAAGAATGCAGATATTTGAAATATGGGAGTACACGAGTATACGTATACGTATCCACTCCAACTTATTTCGATAGGGAGACATGTACTCTTCTTGTGAAAATTTTCCAACATACTCTTTTCAAGGATTAAGCCATCTCGTAGTTCACTTTGTTGTCGTGAGTGCTTACTCGCTTGGCGGTGTCACATCATCCGTTTTAGTTGTGGTTACTACAGCTGGGTGGACGAATTTTTCTAGCGTTGGTTGTGCCGTTTTGTCTGGGATGTTGGGCTCGGAGGTTTGATTACCTTTCTTACGTTGAGTTGTTTCTCAAATTAACGAATCTGATTCTTCTTTTTCATAAGCATTTTTGGCTTTTTCTAAAGCGTTTTTCAGCCAGCGGCTGAGTTGTCTTCTCTCGTTTGGGTCCGACCATGGGTGTCGTTGCGACTCATCTGAGTTTATGCTCTGCTAAGAAGCAGATTCGCAACTGTTTTGGGCATCCCCGGATTGTGGATATTCCGTAGGGAGTCGAGAACTTGATGCCTAAATTATAGGTCCACATGACTGCCTTCATGGAATTTATCCAGGACGTTCCCAGGATCACGTTATAGATGTCAGGATACTCGAGTATCGCAAAATTGATGATTTTGCGATTTCTCTAGCCACGATTGGGAGTTTAATCGATCTGAGAATCATAGTTGGCGTGCCAGAGAAGCCAGTGAGTGGTTTTGGCATGGGCGTGACTTCGGATAAATTGATATCCATCCTATTCGGTGTATCTCAGAAGATTACGTTAACGGTACTTCATGTTTCTATGAGGATCCTCGCAACTTTGAGGTCTTTTATGACGAGATCGATTACGAGGGGTCGTTATGTAGCATGTCGATTCCAATAGTTTCACATTCCTAGAAAGTGATCGCGTTATTTGGTGAGTCGACAGGTGTGAAAAGAAGGGAAAGCGGAACAGTTGGTGCTCCATACAGCCTTGCGATGATATGCTTTTATCGAGGAAACGTTGTTCCGAACGTATTTCGATCATTCGATAATCATGTTTACCCGATGACGGTTGATGTCGCTACCTTTGTCCTCTGACCCTTTTCCGTGTTTTCCCTTTGTTCGAGCACCCTGAGGTGCGTTACCGCTTGGTGGTGCTTGGTCGGACCTAGGTGGTCGATCAGTTTCTCTGATGAGATATTTTATGGTGGACACTTCTAATATTTCCACCGCGAGTAGTTTTGCCGTTAGCCTGGCTCCAAGACATTACAGTTCGTTGTGGAGTGACCCTTTGTTTGGTGGAATTTGCAGAAGGTGTTTTCATCGTAAGAGACGTTTCGAGTCCAGGTGTTACCCGATGTCCTTCCCTGTTCGGAAGACGGGTTGATAGCGTAGTTATGTGCACTTTGAACGTCTTCTCCCTCGTGATGGACGTACTTGTCGTTACGAGGGTTTTTCTTTTTGAACTTCTGCTCCGAAGAAGCGTCTTTTGCGGATGCCTTTTTCGGCTTATGATTTTGCGATAGAACTTCATCTCTTCTTTGATGATGATAAAGTTTGTGGCCTTATGAAGAGCATCATGAATCATACATGGTTTTTTGAGAGCTATCCGCTTCATGAATTTCGACTTACACCAGAGGGTTTTTTGGAGCGCGACCATGGCTACCTTATCGCTCATCCTGCTGAATTTCGACATCACGATCTTGAATCATTTCATGAAGTCTCAAAGTTTCTCATTTTCCTTTTGAGATAGGCTCCACATATCAATGTCGAAAGTTTCCCTATCCATAAATATATTTGAGAAATTTCGAGGAGAGTTTCAAGAATTTTCCGATCGATTTTCGTTTTAGTTGAGAGAACCATTCGAAATATGCTCCCTAAATGTATTTGACGAAAAAGAGGCAGACTCATGCGTCTCTTTCGGCTTCCTTGAGTTTGGACCTCGCCATCACGATCTGTAAAGTTTACAGGTTAGCTTTCGGATTAGTAGTTTTGTCATACATGGGTATCTTAATTTTTTCGGGATCAAAGATTTTCGCCTTATTTATATGGGCCGTAAATGGAGTTTTTTTAGTCTCCTCGAGGAGTCGGTCGATCTCCGGTGCCACACTAGTGGCGTAGTGAATTTGTGATTTTATCACTTGGATTTTTGCAGCGGTTTTTGTGATGTAGTTGCGGAGATTTGAGATCATCATTAGTTTCCTTAGGAGCTTATCGACATTTATTACGGAAGATCTAAGCTTATTCCTCGGCCTGTTTCTCTTGCTCTACCCAGAAGATGTTTTCCTCCTCCTATGTCATGGGTTTGTCTAGCCGAGAATTTTTCTGAGTTGAGCGGTTTTTCCTTCTCCTTGGGTTAACATCCGCGTCTTCGTCCAAAGGATTGGATTGTTTGCTAGATTCCAAGTTAATTCGCTCGGTTTTGTTCTCTTCTGTTTCCTCATTGAAAGGCGAAAGGTTGTTAGTGTTTTTCAACGTTGCGATAGGGTGGTTTCGTCGGGATTTCGTTATCAATATTCCTTTTGCTTGTTTTGTGCCCTGTCGAACGAGGTCGCAAAATTGAGTTTGGTAGTTCCGCGCGAAAGGATGGTTATGGTCCTCGCCGTTAAGTTCTCAACCTGTTTAGCGAGAGAATTTGTTATCTTATCTTGTTCTGCCGACTTCTTTTTGAAAGTCGAGAACATCAAATGCCGCAGTGTTTGCGTCAGCATTGACTGCGGTGACGTTTGTCGGTGAAGTGTTATCAATGTTGTCGTCGGATGCGATACCGTCACGAGTTGGTTGGTCGTTTTGATTTTCGATAGCCATGTCTGATCGTAGTATTTTGTGGTTGTGAGTAAGATTGATCTGTACCCCCTCCTTCTAGCGCCAGACTGTGGAAACCAAAATTCGCACGGTCGATTTTTGTTATTTAATGAAAGTCAAGAAACCTCAACTTTCCCATTGGTCTCGAATTTTTTCTAAGCCAAAACATTTACGAAATAATAACACGATAATATAAATAATAATATGAATATTTAATACGAGATTGCAAATAAAGAGAGCGTGATAAGAGTTCTTATTCTTAATCTGTGTAGGAGCATTTTACAACAAGTGGTAAGCCTCGACTACGTGAGCTGTTAGCGAGTTTCGTAGAACGAATAACCTAAGACTAGTAAACCTAATTGAGTCGCATCTCGCTACAAAATAAAAAAAAAAACATAATGCTCTAACTGTTCGGTTGTAGAGGAAAAATGTGTCTTGTGCTCTTCCTCCTCATCTCTCTTATATAAACTTCCAAGGTCGGTCCGCTTTTCTTTTCCGCCTCAGATTCGAATTCATTCTTCCATGGAAATCTTCTTTTTAAAGTTTATTCTTCCGCAAAAATATTCCTTTTCGTATTCGAGTTCATCCTCCTTCAGAAATGTTCCTTTTTAGATTTTTTCCATTTTCACGTCTCGCCAAACTAGGATAGATCGTTCTCATACTGAATTCTCGTCTGAAATCGTAAGTGGGTCATTATTGCGCTTTAGGCCTCTTTGGGCCATTTTTTATTAAAAAAATTTTTACAATTCCTATCGGAGAACCGGTTTTTAGTACGATGATATGATGTTGGTTCCGCGAAATAATAATGGCAATCGTATATGTGAGATAACTTTAGCGTTTAAGTTAGCCGTAATCATTTTATACGATAAAAAGAACACATCTTTATGAGAATTCCTTAGAACGATAAATTTAATCACATAGCTAAGATAATCTTTGGTGTTTAGGCTAACCATTATCGTTTTATACGATTAAATTCCATACGAAGGGATTTTATGGTTCATTTGCAAATCGTAGAGAATAATTGTATGGATAGGATAACTTCAATGTTCAAGCTAATTGTTACCATTTATACGATTAATTCAGAGTATATACTAAAGGGATGAGTCTTACAGTTTTTATTGTAGAATTCCAACAGAAACTCGAAACGATATGAAATGAGAGATAACTTGTCCGAGACATGGTCGACTTGCCCACGGGCGAACAGAATGTGCGTGGTTCGACTCGCCCATGAACGTGTGGTTTTGTTCGTTCATAAGCGACTGACTCGGGGCCAAAGTGTTTGTCTGGAGATCGTGATCATTTTTTGTTGTTCTGAAATATATCCCTTGAGATCATTTGGAAGTCTTGCGGCTTGGTTGGTTCGTTCCATCGATCGGGATGATACGACTAGTGTGTTTTGATGTTCGAATCGAGATTAACATTTCTATGTAAGCTTTTAGACATCAATTTCGTCGTGGCCATTTTTTAACACCAGAAGCATTAAGTTCTAAACCTAAGGAAATATGTGCAATAATATGAGTTAAAACAATATGAGCGTATGTGGTATAATAGTCTTAGTGAATACTTAACAAAAGAAGGATATGTAAACAATCTTATATGCTTATGTGTTTTGATTAAGAAAGGAACAACTAGATTTGTAATTATCGTAGTGCATGTTGATGATCTAAACACTATTGAAACTCAAGAGGAAATACAAAAGGCATCTGACTATTTAAAAGGAGAATTTGAGATGAAAGATCTCGGGCAGACAAAGTATTGTTTTGGCCTTCAAATTGAGCATTTTCAAAAGGTTATATTTGTGCATCAATCCACATATATAAAAAGAGTGTTAAAACGCTTTGGCATGGATAAAAAAACTCCTCCAAGTACTTTAATGGTTGTTTCACTTAACGTTGAAAATGATCCTTTTCTACCACCTAGTGAGAATGAGGAGATAGTTGGTCCTAAAGTATCATATCTGAGTGAAATAGGAGCTCTTATGTATCTTTCAAATTGCACTAGGCATGATATATTATTTTCCATTAATCTTTTAGAAAGATTCAGTTTGTCCCCTACTCGAATACACTGAAATGGAATTGAACATGTCTTTCGTTATTTACAAGGGACTATTGATTTGAGATTACTTTATAATAGAAATTTGAATGGTCAAATGATTGGTTTTGCAGATGCAAGATATTTGTCAGATCCACACAAAGTTCGATCACAAAATGGATAAGTCTTCACAATCGGAGGTACTGCTATATCATGGCGTTCTCAGAAACAAACATTTGTGGCTACTCCCTCAAATCATGATGAGATAATCGCACTTTATGAAACAAGTATAGAATGTGTGTGGTTAAGATCAATTAGCCAACACACTCGTTCAAGCAGCGAAATCTCTAACAACACAGAACCATCAATCTTATATGAAGACAATGTTGCATGTGTTGCACAGATGAAGGAAGAATATATCAAAAGTGATAGAACCAACCATATCCCTCTGAAGTTCTTTTTATACACCTAAGAGCTAGAGAAGAACAAAGAGACTGAAGTGAAATATGTTCAATCATGCAATAATGCCGCAGATCTTTTCGCCAAATCACTACCTACCTCGATATTCATGAAGCATGCTCACAATATTGGAACGCGTCATCAACGAGATTTATAAAGATGATACTTAGTAAATCGAAGAAGAATTTACATAGTTGTAATCTTTTTATCTACCTATGGTTTTTTCCACTGGATTTTTCTATAAATTTTTATAACGAGACAACAAAAACATAACACAAATAATTGACATTGATCTCTAAGGAGAAGTATTGTGAAAGTAAAAAAACTCAAATCATATACATTTCAATTTTTGCAACCGATGTCTTATTTTCACCATGAATGGATCCCACTGCCACTTAATTTTGCCTATAAATACCACTACTTGAATGCTTGTCATAATGTCTTCTCCCATTATCAAATCAACATCTCTTGTATGTATATACTTCTCTTTTTATTCTAAGATCCAATTTTCACGAGTATAATTTTTTAACCCTAAATACAATGTATGCACCTGATAAAATCCTATATATATTATAAGACATACAATACTATTTATGTATTTAGTTCAAATAGATCAGTTTTACGGAATTGAGAACTTTAATGGAAAAAAGTGAAAATCTCTAAAAATCCACACCAATCACTCCCAAAGACTTATATGGGCTCGTTCAACGTATAACCTCACTAATTGTTTATATAAAGCCCACTAGTTTATTCTCTTCGATTTTAAATGAAACAAATATTTACTTGTAATTTTTTTTTTTTTTTTAATTACTTGCAATTGTGTACAACTTTATAGTCAGAAACTTACAAAGTAGGGTCATGACTGACTTGATGCATATTAAGATCTTCTCCTCTGTCTTCGGCATGAAAACAACACTTGGACTTGTTTACAGTCACTCATTGCCTTATCAATTTTATTTTTGTTGTTTTTCTTAATTTTGGTCTCTTTGCTTTTCGGCCGTCAAAATTATTTTTCTTTTTCGCTGTGAAAAAAGAAGAAGAAAAAGAGTAATAACCAAAAGTTGGTTTGATCTCAGTGTGGTTAACCGGTTAATTGTGCCAATCTTTGGACCGGAAAGCATACAATAAGTCAATAATGATGAGCAGAAGTAAACTTGGAAAATGGGAGTTGGTGCGTTGTTTGTTTTTATCTAAACAGTTAATCGCTGGGAAACTTTCAAGCCGCAATTTTTCTTTGTTGTTCCTCTGTTTGGTTTTGAATTTGTTTTCCTAGAGCGAAATGCAAATTCAGTGCAAAACCCTAACTTTTACAGTTTCTTCGATTTATTCTAGCCCCAAGCTCCCATTCCGATCGTCAAACACTTTACAGGCATGGAATCATCCCCCATTCCCAAGATATAGGAGCTCTGTTTCCGGACCAAAGTATCTGGAATCTAACAGGTTTATAAGAAACTGCACAAGTTCAAATCAGGAGCTTGTTGTTGACGAGGAAAGCCCAAATGGGTTGATTTCTCCGGCCACAGAGGAAGTGATTGAGCTCGAAGCAGATGCAAATGGTTTGATTTCTTCGGTTGAAGTAGGAATGGAAGAAGAGAAGAAAGAGGACTTAACGAATCAGAGTATTTTGGGACAGATGAAAGAGATAGTAATGTTTACCGGACCTGCGGCGGGGCTGTGGCTATGTGGGCCGTTGATGAGTCTCATTGACACGGCTGTGATCGGTCAAGGAAGCTCACTCGAACTCGCTGCTCTAGGTATGTGTTTTGGAACTGAAACTGCAACCTAAACCGGAAAATTCAGTTTTTAATGGGTTTCTCTGAAATTTCTGGCCAAGAATGATACATAGACACTGTTAACCAATTTAATCTCAGATCTTGCGTGCCTCTGAAAAGCTTTTTTCTGTGTGCAATCTTGAAAATCGAAATCTAAAGTAGGACCGTCTGTGGTTTATCTCTTGTGAGTTGTGATGAGGTGAAATAGCACAAACCTTTCTTGATGACACTCTCTAAAAGTTGCTGCTTTACTTTTCTCTTGCTTTTTTTTTTAAATTGAAAAATAGGAAAATAGGTTCCATAAAGCAGAGTAGCTCTCTTGTTTAATTGTCAAACTGGAAACAAAGATGAGGGTTTGTTTCAGGTTTCAGTCATGTCTTTGATCAAACATGATTATGAATAATTGATTTTACATTCATACTACATCATGAATGTGTTATTTGAGCCGGGGATATCCGATTGTGATTCCCTTTGCTATGTTCTAAGCATGGGTTACTGATTTTCACTATGGATGAAACAGGTCCTGCAACAGTCATCTGTGATTATTTATGTTATACATTCATGTTCCTCTCTGTTGCGACTTCAAATCTTGTTGCCACCTCTCTAGCTCGGCGGGTCAGTTTATTTCCAGTAGATTCTTATTCTTAAACTATGAATCTGGCATAAGTTATACTCTGAGCAATTTCACGAATTTTGCTTTATCAAGTGCACAGTATCAGCAACTTCTTAATAGACTAAAGCTTATGCAGGATAAGAACGAAGTACAACATCAGATATCGATCTTGCTTTTCATAGGATTGGCTTGTGGACTCATCATGATGGTGTTTACAAGACTGTTTGGTTCCTGGGCACTAACTGGTAACAAGTGATATTTATAGCTGACCAGCAACAAATTTGTGACTAATAAATCAACAGACCGTTGACTTGTTAGTCGTATTTCAGCTTTTACGGGGGCAAAGAATGCTGATATTGTCCCGGCAGCAAATACATATGTTCAGGTTCAAACTCTTATCTTGGTGAACTCTTTGCATTGTAGAATTTCAGATTATCTGTTTTGTGGGCTTTGTGAGCATCTCTATGCATAAAGACAAATAGTATTTTTGTTCCATGTGCACTTGCCTATGCTCATAGCCTTGAGTATTGTTAATTATTGGCGAAAACTTTAGTGTTAATTCGCATTTCTCTTCTTTTTTTTTTTCCCATTCTCAGATTCGTGGTTTTGCATGGCCAGCTGTTCTCATTGGATGGGTTGCTCAAAGTGCAAGGTCCCTTTCTATCCCATTTTCCTGTGCACATCTCAATCTTTACTTCTAAAGTCAGTGTTGCACAATTCTGACTATTAGTACTGTGAAGATTGTATGTCTCACTGTTATTCTGGTCTAAGATTCTCGCCTTTTTTTTCTTAGTCTTGGGATGAAAGACTCATGGGGACCTCTAAAGGCATTGGCAGTAGCTAGTGCAATAAATGGTATTGGTGATGTGGTCTTGTGCACCTTTCTAGGATACGGTATTGCAGGTGCAGCTTGGGCAACCATGGTATCACAGGTAAGCTGTAATCTATGGTATTCCATTGAAGTCCTTGGTTTGAGACTGAAATCTTCTTATTACCTTCTTCAATACCATATCAACTGGTTAACAATATGGTCTTAATGCAAGATGTTTTAGGTTGTTGCAGCTTATATGATGATGGACGCATTGAACAAGAAAGGATATAGTGCGTTTTCACTCTGTGTTCCTTCGCCTAGTGAACTTTTAACAATCTTTGGGCTCGCTGCTCCAGTCTTTATAACTATGATGTCAAAGGTTCCTACATCAGACACTCAGTTGCAACAGGATTACCTCTTTCGTATCTGATATCTGTGTTTGTCCCCTTAGGTTCTGTTCTATACGCTCCTTGTGTATTTTGCTACCTCTATGGGTACAAGCATCATAGCTGCTCATCAGGTGATACGCCCTTTATATCTCCTGATTTGAGTTTGTTCTGTAACTTCTTTGGCTCTTTTCTTCACTAGGTTATGCTTCAGACATATACCATGAGTACTGTTTGGGGGGAGCCTCTCTCTCAAACTGCACAGTCCTTTATGCCTGAGTTGTTATTTGGTATCAATCGCAATTTGCCTAAAGTAGGTGAAATATCCTCAGTTGAAAGTATAGGCTTGGCAGTTTCCACTGTTGCCTAAAGCAACTCTGTTTTTACTATTGTCTGTAGGCTAGAATGCTTCTGAAGTCGCTTGTTATTATCGGCGCTACGCTAGGAATAGTAGTTGGAACCATTGGTACAGCAGTTCCATGGCTGTTCCCTGGCATCTTCACACAGGACAAGGTCGTCACATCCGAGGTATTAGAATCTGTCTCATCCTTTCGTAGCAACACCTTTTTAAGAATGACAAGTTTCTAAACGGTTTTCGGACCATGTTGTGACAGATGCACAAGGTTATTATACCGTATTTTCTTGCTCTATGTATTACTCCGAGCACTCACAGTCTTGAAGGCACCTTACTGGTAAAATATACTTTTTGTGTCTCGCTACATTTCTGGGTCTAGTTTGGTATATCCTTGTATCAACGACAAACCTGAACCAAAATAATAGAATCTTTTGTTTGTGAAATGAAGGCTGGAAGAGATCTTAGATATATCAGCTTCTCAATGACTGGATGCTTCGCGGTTGCTGGGCTTCTACTTATGGTACTCATTTCTCTTGATTTCAGTCTCCATCCACTCCGAAATAGGTTTCTGTAACTCTTTGCATTGTTAATGATTGATTAAAGCTTCTGAGCAATGGAGGATTTGGGTTGAGAGGCTGCTGGTATGCTCTTGTGGGATTCCAATGGGTAATAATCCTTCTAACCCAAACTTCAGACAACCTTTTCTGCTCTTGTTAAATCTAACATAAATGGTCTCAGGCGCGATTTTCTCTATCCCTCATACGTCTTCTATCACGGGATGGTGTACTTTACTCAGAAGATACAAGCCGATACGCAGTTGAGAAAGTGAAAGCTACTTAGCTCAGTAAGTGGTGCACCACATACCTTAACAAGAAAAGCTTCATTCAATTGTAGATCAATGGAAATTGTATTCTTGAAAAACAAGAAAAATGTACTTGAATTTGAAAAATGGAGAAGTCTTGGGCATATAATGATGATACAACAGCAAACCTGGTCATAAATCTACTACTTCCCTCTCGTCAGCTTTCAATTTGGTGAGACTAGGACGATATAGTATAACAGTCCGCCCAATTTGCCCAACTGATACTGAACTAGTGGCTTCCTCCAAATTTAGAATCGTGTTCTCTAGCTCTCCAGGGCATGTCCTGTGTATTTTCACCTATTCATAGCATCAATCAGGCTTAAGTCAATTCATTTCAACCTTTGAGATTGTTTCAGACATATAGTAACAATACCTTTACAAGTTCATTCTTTTCCAATGTCTCTATGAAAGAGAAGACGAATGAATCTGTGACGCCTGATTTGCCTACGAGTTGACATTTAAGTTTGTCGCCCAATCTGTGAGCGTAAGAAGCAAGCTTTTTCTTCTCTTTTGCCGACAACTTCGAAGCTGAGATCTGAGTTACCACCTCTTCAGATTTTTCACAACTTCTTCCACTTTCTTCATCGTTATTATCGCTAGGAGAAGCTACGGAAATGTTGTCCTTATCTTGGTCTGAATCGTCAACAGAAGAGAAGGATTTTGGTACGAGTGGCATAAAAGGATACGGGAAGCGACGCTCATCGTGGTGGATGGGTTTACGGTGTCGGAGAAGATTGTGGATGAGACAAGTCAGACTCGATGATTTTACAGTCGCCATTGCAGCCATCTCTGCCGCTACCTGAGGTTTATGGGGTTTATATACTTGTATTGGAAAAACATCATATTTTGCTTGCGATAAACAATGTGGGTGTTTGGTCTAGTGGTATGATTCTCGCTTCGGGTGCGAGAGGTCCCGAGTTCGATTCTCGGAACACCCCAAGGCAATTTCATTTTTGACAATCCCGTCGATTCGTTTTGTGTATACAAGCAGCTCAATGATTTGTACCTCCTCAATACGTATACGTGCGATTGATTACAACATACTATATACAACAGTCCAATATGCTAACATGTTTTCTTTAAGTGAATGTACATAGTGTTGGATAAGCTTGACTTGAAGATCAAGATATCCATTCTATTCAAAAGATTTGG
>OVBE01008057.1:0-17647 GCA_900406425.1 Iberis pinnata
CGAAATATAAATACAAAACGGAAAAAAAATTCTCGTCAAAATACGGGTTTCCACAGTCGTACTATGGGTAATTTTTAAAATTAAGGAAAGAGTTTTGACTCGACTCAGTTAGTTTTAAGATTTAAAAGTTTTAAACTCGGTTTTAACAAAAACCGGTTTTTACAGTCCTTACACTTCTTGAGATTAAAAAAGGTTTGGCTGGTTTAGGTGACCGGGCTTACCCCGGTGGACCATTCTTCAACCCTCTTGGATTTGGAAAAAACAAGAAGTCAATGAAGGAGTTGAAACTTAAGGAGATCAACAACAATATATTGGCTATGCTTTCCATCCTTGGTTACTTGGTGCAAGGACTAGTGACAGGCGTGGGTCCTTACCAGAACCTTCTTGATCATTTGGCAGATCCAGTCAACAACAATATCTTAACCAGCCTCAAGTTCCACTAAGATGAGGATCCTCATCTTATGTGTTTTATGTATCTTACCATCCTTCATTCTCCTGTGTAAACATATTCGTGTTTTGTAAGAAATGACAAATATCTTCTTCAAATGATTTTTATATATAAATGTTTATATTTATTAGATCCAAATTTAGCCCAATAGAAACAAATCAACCCAAAAACAAGACAGATTAAACAACCCCGTCTACCTAGGCCAAACCGGATTGGACTTTACATAATCAAACTGAGGCCCCAGCCCAAGAGCAAAAATAAAAACCCTAGAAACTAGAGGAAAACTGAAACACCCATCCCGGAAAATAAGTCCGCAAACGGCCGTTTCACGTCCAAATCACTAAGTGATTCGAGCCAATCTGTCCATTTTATATCTTAGCCGTTTTTAAGTCATTTAATGTGAGGTTCATTTAATTTATTAAGCCATAAGTACTATATGATGCAAAAAACGAAAAGTGGTTTTAATTAATATAAACATGATTCGATAAAACTTGTTCCATTCGCTATAAAGTCTATTACAAGTTAAAATATATCAATCATATCATTATCCCTCTGTGTACACCACTTTTCGATCCAGCCTTCAGTCTTGCGCCAAACTTGCATCCCTTTTAGTCCTTGAAACAGACAGACACGTAAGTAATCAATTATTACTTAGTGAGGCAATTTAGACTGCCTTAATCGTTTAAGTTTAAGTTTAGTTCAATTTGGTTAGTTACTTATACTTTCCGGATGTCCAGACAGTCCCCAAACAACTCGTCCCATCCGCCTCACCTTGAGTTCGGCCCATCAGTCTATCTCGAAACTTGCATCTTTAAGTTGTTATATTCGTTTTCTAATATAATGCGACCATGCAGAGATAATAAAGCGTGCATGACCATCCGCACAATTCTTCACTTACAAACTTAGCCATTTGAAGTGACAGAATTACCCTAATGGCTAAGAGGTGGAGCCTTGGCCGAAGTCGAGGTCCATTTGCACTCACCTTAGTCTTATGCGGTGAATTTTGCACCGAACCCGCCATCTTTCCCACTCGGACTGACTAGACTCATGATCTCTCCGTCCCAATCTCTGATCACGCATAACTCTTTCTTTTTAAACCGTTCAACACCTAAGTCTTGTTTCAGATATTTCAGTGTGTGTGTGTACATATGCGCAAAATTGAGCCAAAGGCGTATTATTTATAGAGTTTGACCCACAACCGCTCAAAACTGTCGAGCCAACTTGTTCCTTTTCGAACATGCACAAGTTCGCAAACTGGTGCAAGTTGTGCATAACTGTCCAACCGCCCATCTCGGCCCAACTGCCCAGCTAGTGTCCAGTTCTCTTACCTGGTTCAGCTGGCCTGAACTAACTTGAGATAAACTAAGCTGTAGTCCAGTTGACCCAGCTGCCTTAGCTCAAACATTCAGCTTTCTCGAGCTAGACCCAAGACTAGCCTGCAATCCTTTACTTAGCCATTCGAACATTCTATGTTCAATGGCTAATTCTTACATTCATATTCCCCATTTCTAGGCCAAATTCCCTTAGACAAATTATTTGGCTAGTTTTTGGCTCGAACCATCGGACTTTAGGAATTTCAAGGATGTTACAAGTCTCCCCCCTTGTAATGGATTCGGCCTCGAATCTCCGGCTCATACTTTCCTTTATTCATGTCCCGAATCCATACATTTTTGTTCTTTAGCCATACAACCAACCATCCCCAAATGACTAAGTAACAAAAAGATAGGGCTTCAAACATCATTTTCTTCAAACCATTCTGGAAACTCGACCTTCATTCCGGCTTTTGTTTTCTATGTTTCTTTGTTCTGATCAATCTTAATCTCAAGCCATTTTAACCATTCGAACAACTTTTCTCCTAGCTTGCTTGTCCAGTTCTGTTCATAATCCGAACCAGCTTAGCTTCTATAGTCAAGTTTCACCTAATGTCTTTTGGCGTTTCTTGGATTATCACGTTCTGTTCACTCAAACATTTCCTTAACTGCAATACATGGAATACATTGTGGAATGCTTCCATTTTCGCAGGTAAGTTCAGCTTGTATACCACTGCTCCAACATGTTCCTCCCTTGAAGGTGATCATTTTCAAGTAGACCAACTTTCCCACTGAAAATTCTATGTCTTTCCTGCGCTTATCGATATAACTCTTTTGCCTATCTTGCGCTTCTTTCATCTTAATCCTTTGGAACTTTATCCTTTCTGTTGTTTCTTCCACTATCTCTGGACCCATCACACTTTTCACCCTCACTTGGGTTCAGTATAACAGCGTTCTGCAAGAACGTCCATACAATACCTCATATGGAGACATTCCGATGCTCGCTTGGAAGCTGTTGTTGTAGGCGAATTCTTCCAAAGGCAGATACTTCTCCCACGAACCGCCCCAATCCAATACACACACCCCCAACATATCCTCCAATGTTTAGATAGTTCTTTCAGACTTCCCATATGTTTGCGGATGATAAGTAGTACTCATGTTCACTCTCGTTCCTAAGGATTTTCGGAAAACCTTCCAGAAGTGAGATGTGAATTTTGAGTCTCTATCCGAAACGATGCTTGCTGGAATTCCATGAAGTCTTGCTATATCATCAATATATTTCCCAAAAATCACCTCTACACCATTAGTCTTCTTGATGGCTATAAAATTGGCATACTTTGTCAATCGGTCCACCATCACCCATATCACATCATGTTTGGACTTAGCCCTTGGTAAGCCCGTCACAAAGTCCATTGTGATATGATTCCACTTCCACTCAGGAATGGGAAAGTTCTGCATCAAGCCGCCTGAAACTTGATGTTCTGCCATAATCAACTGGCAGGATGAACACTTAGAAATCCAAACCGCCACATCCCTCTTCATCCCTACCCAATGATAATACCGTTTTAGGTTCTAGTACATCTTATTAATTCCTGGATGAATTGATAATTTGGACTGATGGGATTCCTTAAGGATTTCATCCTTGAGTTCCTTTATATTAGGCACACATACCCGACCATTCACCACAATGATCCCGTTATTAGAAGTCTGATACTCAATCTTCGCATTAGCCACCATCTTCGTTAGGTCCTCATCACTATCTTGAGCAATCCGAATTCTTGTAAACAAGTTTACCTTATCTGTAACACTTAAGCCTAAAGGTTCATGATCCATAGTGATTGCATTAAGGTGCAAGCTCTGAACCATTTGATCCAACACCTCAGTTTCCCTTTGTCAACATCTGCCCGCCTCCTACTCAAGGCACTGACCACCAAGTTAGCTTTTCTCGGATGGTAAGCTATGTCCATATCATAATCTACGACAAACTCCATCCACCTTCTTTTCCAAATGTTCAACTCAGGCTGGGTGTAGATGTACTTAAGGCTTTTATGATCCGTGAAAATATGTACCTTGGCTCCATACAAGTATGATCGCCATATTTTCAAAGCGGACACAACAACCGCCATCTCCAAGTCATGAGTGGGATAATTCCCTTCATGCTTCCGCAATTGTCTAGATGCATAGGCAATGACTTTGTCACCTTGCATCAAAACACAACCCAATCCAGATATTCATGCATCCATGTACACCACATATGGCTCACCTGGCTCATGCAACACCAATATTGGTGCACTAGTCAGCATTTCTTAAGCTATGAAAAGATTTTCTCACACTGATCATACTACTCATACTTGACATCTTTTCCAATCAAGGGGGTCAAAGGTTGTGCTTTACTCGCCAATCCCTTCACAAACTTGCGGTAATAGCCAGCCAATCCAAGGAAACTCCTTATTTCTGAGGCATTCTTTGGTCTTGGCCATGTTTTGGTCGAACTATCTTTTTAGGATCTACGAATACCCCTTGTTCCGAGAAAATATGGCCCAAGAACCCGATAGTCCTTTGCAAAAAACTTCACTTGCTTAGTTTAGCATAGAGTTTCTGTTCCCGCAAATTTTCCAGAACGGACTTCAAGTGACCTTGATGTGTGTCTTGATCCTTTGAGTACACCAGTATATCATCTATAAAGATGATCACAAATTCGTCAAAGTACTCTCTGAATATCCCGTTCATTATTCATGAACGTTGTTGGGGCATTGATTAGCCCGAAAGGCATCACCACAAACTCATAGTGCCTATACCTTGTGTGGAATGTCGTTTTCTGCACATCACTTGGATCTATCGGGATATGATGATAACCTGAAGCCAAGTCAATCTTTGAGAACCAGGTGGCTCCTTTGAGTTGATCTAACAACTCATCTATCCGAGGCAATGGGTAATTGTTTTTGACAGTATCCCGATTCAACCCTCGATAGTCTATGCACATCCTGAAACTTTCATCCTTCTTTTTCACGAATAGTATAGGCGATCCCCAAGGCGAACTACTTGGTCTTATGAATCCCTTTTTCAATAGCTCGTCCAAATGTTTCTTCAGCTCTGCCATTTCTATAGGAGCCATTCTGTAAGGGATCTTAGAGAGTGGTGCAGTTCATGGTTACAACTCTATCGTGAATGGATCCGACCTATCAGGAGGTAAACCCGTTAAGGCCTATAACAGATCCTCAAATTTGTTGCCAACCGGAAAGTCCTTAAGGTCCACTCTCTTCCTCACTTCCGGTACACTGATTGTGGCTAGATAGGCTTTACAACCCTTTTCCAACATTTATTCTGCTCGAATTGCTGATACAACTAAGTTCCTGGATGTTGGTTTGATCCCTTGAAATTTCACCATCCGTCTTCCCTTTCAAACCATACTCTACCTTTGTGACATTCCAGAGTGGCCTTATGTCTTGACATCCAGTCCATCCCCATGATCACCTCATACTTATTAAGCGGAATAATGATTAAGTCGGCTGGCATGTTCACATTTCCCACTCTTACTGGAATGTTCCAAACTGTGCCTAGGGTGAACATCACTTTCCTCCGGCTGCCCTTACTATCCTGAATTTCCCCCTTGTTCCTTTTGGAACAAGACTTTCCCTACCATTGTCAGGCTCACGAAACTATGCGTGGCCCCAAAATCGAATAAGGTGTGCATTGCAACATCTCCAGTCTCCAAGGTCCCTACACATTCACGCATAATGGTAAGTTCCTTGTACATTCCATGCAAACCCATGCATGTAGACCATGCATCAAATGCATGCAGATAGTGCAATACTTGCACTAAGATTATGCAACAAATGCATACAGACCATGCAACATATGCATGCATAAGGTGCAACACATGCACCAGACTATGCAACTAATGCATACTAACCATGCAACACATGCATGCAGAACATGCAACACATGCACCAGACTATGCAACTAATGTATACTAACCATGCAACACATGCATGCAGAACGTGCAACACATGCACCAGACTATGCAACTAATGCATACTAACCATGCAACATATGCATGCAGAACATGCAACACATGCAACAGATCATGCATTAACGACATGCAAATCATGCGAACCCATGCATACTGAAACTTAGAAGTTTGGCTCAGTGAATACATGTGATTGCACTAACACTTCCTGGCTCATTGGCCTCCTTGGATATATCATAGACGCGAGATGCTCTAACTTGCCTTTTGGCTTGCGGTAGCTCTATCCCTCCACGTCCAACTTTCTAGCCAACTTTTATTTCTACTTGTAGCTTGGGACAATATCTCTTGATTTGCCCAGCCTTTACGCAGTGGTAGCAAGTCTCGACCATTTCATTCATTTTTGGCCCTTGGTCTTTTTGGTGACATTTTGAGATATTGTGATCCAGATTTCCGCACCTTAGGGCATGCGCCTAATGTCTTCTAGCATATTCCTCCATGCGTTCTTCCGCATATCCCACACTTTGTGTGTTTACCCTTCCTTTGACCAACATCATCAAACTTTCCCTTCTTATTTCTTGTCTGGTTACCCTCAGTTGGCTTAGCCTGAGCCAGATTCTTTTTCTCCTAGATATTTGATTCTATAATCACAGCCCTTTCCACCAGTTCCACCCTAAGCCCACGAATAAACCGACGTAATTGAGTCTGCTCATTTTCCAGCTCTCTTTCCACATATCGCCTAAGGCGATTGAACTCTTCCTGATATTCACGAACAGTCTTACTAAGTCCAAAAAGGCTCCTTCTATCATATCCCAATCTTCTGTCGGGAAGTACTTGCGGTTGAATGCCGCATCAAAGTCCATAAAGGTGATCTATTTATCACCCATGCGCTTCTCCACGACCAACCACCAATTTTGCGCATCCCCTTCCAGGAAGTGGACTGCTAAGTCCTTCTGATAGTTAGAAGGATACCGAGTATAACTGAAATTTCTTATCAGTCTACTCTTCCATTCATCCGCATCAATCATATTTGTACTTCCCCAGAAGTGTTTAGTTCCTAGCCTTGAGACATGTTCCAACACGCTCAAGTAATCCACCTTTTCAGCCCTCTTCTTCGAAGGCTTAGGAGCGACTATCTCCACCACTCCGTTCTGATCACCACAGAAACCCGCACCTATTAGGATTATAGTAGGAATTTCTCCTGTGGATTCAACAGTTTTCGCAGCATGCGGTGCTAACTGGCCCAACTGATCCAACTTTGCCGCCATTGCTTACAAAGCCTCCCAAATCACTTGAGTTGATGGAGCATCCATGCAGTTTACTTTGACTACATCTTTCAAGTTCTGCTTTGCTGCATTGAAGTCTCAGTCATGTCTTCGGCATCACCCATGACCTTATGCTAATTTTTCTCTTGGTTACTCGCAATATGGGTTCCCACAGTCTGATTCCCAATCACACGACCGACCAGGCCAATTTTCTCTAAGCCTACCACAATCTGACTTGGATATGCGTTCTTATCCTTCTTACTTTTCCCAATCTTATAACTCTTACTCTGCGGAAAATAAAATTTTAAGGAAATCCAACTTTTCATTTCCCATCCTACAAGAAAAGCAAAACATATATGCGAGACTTGCAGCCGGCCGAGAGGTGTACCCCAAAACCAGACACTTAACTCGTCCTAAGATCAAGCATGCTCTGATACCAACTTGAAACAACCCATCCTGGAAATTCTGCATACGGTCGTTTCACGCCCAAATCACTAAGTGATTCGAGCCAATCAATCCATTTTATATCTTAGCCATTTTTAAGTCGTTTTCATGTGAGGTTCATTTAATTTATTAAGCCTTAAGTACTATATGATGAAACATAACAAAGAGTGATCTTTATTAATATAAACAAGATTTGATACAACTTGTTCAATTCTCTATAAATTTTATTACAAGTTAAAATATAAAGATCCTATCATTATCCCATTGTGTACACCACTCTTCGATCCAACCTCTAGTCTCGCGCCAAACCTGCATCCCTTTTAATCCATGAAACAGAAAGAGGCGTAAGTAATCAATTATTACTAAGTGAGGAAATTTAGATTGCCTTAATCGTTTACGTTTAATTTTAGTTCAATTTGGTTAGTTACTTATACTTTCCAGATGTTGATTGGTCCATAATTTTACTCGTTTTCATGCATCGTTTTGTATATATTTCGAGTCATTTTAATACCATATTATTCATATAATGTTATATATAAAAATAGGTTTTAGAGTCTTATAGGGTCATTTCATAATCATTTTAGGTAGCTTGGAGAAGTTGGTGATTAAAGCTTAGCTAAGGAATAAGTTGGATAGTTCCGGTACCTCTTAAAGATCACACCGGATGAAGCACTTAATGGTATTGTATCAATCTCATATTTTGATACAAGAAAAATAAATGAGCTAAATTTATCTTGGAGGTAGATTCATGTCATTCCAACCTATGATTTAGAAGATACAAGCAAATCAATGAAGACATATCAAACCGGGTTTTGAAGACAGGATCCATGAGTTGTAGTTATGAAGCCTAATGAGAATCTTTTAGGATTCAAATTTACCTGATACTTTGCACGGAGATGCGTCTATGTGTTAGCTTCACTTTAGAGGTTGAATTAAGTCATTGCAAGCTAAGATGAAGAAGTTATGACTATTTTAATGAAGACATATGTGAGTAGTGAATTGTGGCCGAAAATAAAGGACACCAGTTTTACTCTTTTAACCCTCATTTTGACCTACCTATATATATGATGTGTGTAACCAAAGGGAGGGTATCTATCTTTCTAGAGTGATATTAGAGCCTCCATGAACACCAAAAATATTTTTTCTTATGCTTAATCTTTGTAGTTCATATGATTGAAGTTTAATAGTATTTGTTTTTATTTATCTTTTTCATTATGTCTCTTAGTTTAGGTGTTGATTGCTCATTCACCATGAGTGAGTAGTCTCTTTTGGGTGATGGATTAGGTAGATTTAGGTGCTTTTGAGAAGCAAAAATGGCGGCTTATGCTATACTTAGGGTGCTTGTATGAAAAAAGAATGCTTAATGCTATATTAAGTTTAGTAAACTTGATTTTAGATGTTAGAACTTTATCGCCCGAGAGGTGTTCGATGAAATGTCTCAACCAACTTTTTTTTATTCTTTAAGTCTATGACATGAAGAGATTTGATCATAGCTTAATGTTGACCTAATGGACTTGTTTTAAAGTAGATTCTTGAACTCTTGATTCTTGACCAAGAGATTGACATTTATCAAGAAGTTTCCAATTTTTTAGATATTCGGCAGAAGGATCCTCAACCTGAGCCAAATGCGGGACTGACAAACACTCAAACAAGAAAGAAAAGGAAAACCAGTCAACCAATAATGCCCAAAAATCAACCAACACGAAAAGATAAGATCGAAAATAACCAGAAAACATCAACTCAACAAATAAGCAAGGGGACACAGGAATTAGGTTTAAGAAAGAAAAAGAGGGGATTCACACCAATCTCCCTAGTCCACCAAGATTGTAGGCCATTGGGACTCGTAGTCCCGGAAGAGAGATGATTAATTTCTAGGAAAAGATAAAATTGCTCCCAGTCAATTTCGTCTTTGGGAGCTTGACCAGTTGTGAACCCTTGGTTGGGTTTATTGGCTAGGTACCAGAGGCCACCCTTCGGACCCCTCTTTGCAAACGTGGCAGCCTTGAGCATGTCACAACTTAGTTCGAAGCTGTTCTCCCTCACCTGGACCATCAGGAAAATCGCATGCCGGACTCCCTTATGCATCAGCTGGCTCAGAGCCATCCCTCGGCGACGCAAGTATCGAACCAACAACTCAGGAACGGGAAAACGCAACCCACAAGTCTTTAAAAAGATCTCATAGACCGTGACGAACCCGCTGGGGGATTGTTTAGAAACTGACCGAGATCAGGGATCAGGAACCTGACATCAGAAAGAAGATCAAATTGCTCCCAAAGCGTTCTCACATACGTAGGAGATGAGCGAGAAGAGAAGAAAGTCATGATTTGCGGAGCCGCAACCACCCGGGACCTCGTGCCGGAAACGATGGGGGTTCCGACATTTATGCTGGCCGTAGGATGCGACGACGAGCTTCTGCTTCGGGAATGAAGCGCCAGTTGTTTTGACATGGTGGAAGAATCGAGATGGAAGAGAAATCAAAGGAAGAAGAGTGGAAAGAAAGGAGAATTCAAAGGAAATTGGAGAAAAATCGAAGAAGAGAACGAATTTAAAGGGGGAAAAACAAACCCTAGCAGAAATTAAGAGAGAAGAGGTATGGGATGACAGTACCTTAGGTTGCGTAAAGAGAGAGAAGGAGTTGGCGGTTGAATGCGTAGTGGGGAGACGGTTCCAAGCACTTGAGGAGAGAGGGGAAAACAGCAATAACTGCCTCGAAGAATGCGAAGCCACCTTTTGTAGGCATAATCATGACGTTCTTGAATTTTGAAGTTGAAACACACGCCGCGTGTTGAGAAAAATAACTGATGGACTGTTGAGATTTCCTCAACCAAAATCGCAACAAATCGATCCAAAAATGCTAAATCCTTGGAAAAGCGATATTATCCGGTTCAACACAAAAAATTAAAATACATATGTGATAACCATATATGAATGCGTGCATATCTAAATGAGAATGACAAATGGAGATCATCTTGAAACAGACAATCCCAAATTGAATTTTCACCAATCAATCTTCGAAAGTCACCCAACTCGCTAAGCTCATAGGGAGACCTGGGAGCTAATCTATTGATGTCAAAACCCATTCAGCATGATTTTTCCTTAACTAGTGTCACTTTCCGAATGGTGGCTCAACATGCATTAAAGCGCAGAAGAATTTACTAAGTAGATCGCTACCTGGGCGTGAATAGTGAGCGGCTGAACACCTAAGTTGTAGACGATCTAAGGAGGAGGTGAACACGAGCTGAGCAAGTAAAGACTAGGTCATGATGGTTCCAAGATAGGAGGGATACGCCAAGATTATAGGCTCAACAATCCGGGAAGATCGGAACAGCCCGAACTAGACGGAGAAAGATATAAAGCAAGAGAGAGAGAGAAGGGGATGGTTGATTCTGGAGGAGATTAGAACTACTTTCCGAACTAGGACTTAGTGATCAACTAGTTGTTTTGTGTTTACGTATTTGAGATCAATAAAATCTACTTTTCTATCTTTCTATATGAGTTTGTGTTGCGTCTTTTTCCTAATTTTAACAAGAACAACGAATTCCTCATTGAGATAACTTGATAAAAATTCATTGTGGGTTTTAGCATCCACATGAACATCTACTCATCTAGACTAGATCAGATTCCCAAACCAAATCTCTTTGCATTTAGTAATCAATAATCAATGAATTAGTTAGCTACTCTAATTCATGCATTAAGAACAAATCTAGACTAAGAACCTAATAAATATCAATCCATTATGTTAAACTCTAACTAACAAACCTGGTTTCTCTGGAAAACCCTAAAACCTAACAAACAAACTACTCAGACATAGCTAAGTTAACACAAAGCATAATCAACGAAGAACACATCATAAAAACCAAAACAATTACTATTAAAAGACAGAGTTTAGAAATCTTCTCCAAAATACAAAGGTTCAGATCCCGTTTCCTTGTGAAAGCTCTCAAAAGTAAAATAAAAGTGTAGGGTAAAAAGAAAATAAACCCAAGCCTAAGGCTTTTATAATTTTAAAAATAAAGAAAATAAAATAAAACAAACAAGGAAAACGTGATAGGCTTGAGGGAAAATTCGTAATTTTGGAAAAATCTTCAATTCTTCTCGTGGCTATGGATCGATCAATCTCCTATGTGGATCGATCGAGCTCTCTTGATTTCAAGTCAATCTTTATGTAGAATGATCGATTAGGATTTTCGTAAAAGTTCCAATTCAAGGGATCGATCGATCTCCTCTAGAGATCAATTGATCTCTTCTCTAGCAATGGCTAGATCAATCCCTTTATGTCTAGATCAATCCCTTCGTCTTAAACTTCGGCCATTTTGGGCTAAAACCTTCTAAAATCCATTCTTTTGCTCCTAAACGACCCAAACACCTAGAAACCTGAAAATATGCCAAACTACAAGGAAAACACTCGTTTTAATGCCAAATAGCAAGTAAGAATACCCATGATAAGGAATTAAAACCAAGTAAGATCATGGTCCTTATGTGCTTGAAGTTAAAAGAACCACTTGTTTTATTGAGAATTTGGGAATAATTGTAACTTAAACGTTCTTGAATGAAATTTGGTAAATATTGAAAAATGTTATGATTTGGCTTAGAATCTTGAATTAAGTGTTTGAGTGTAGTCTGATGCAGATTCGATTTTTTTCCAAGAGGAATTTGAGCAAGATCGGTTTATCAGATCGGTTAGCCAAACCGATCTGAACAATTTTACGTTTCCAAAGATTTGGATCGGTTGGTAGGATCAAATGGCCAAACTGATCCAAGTAAAAAATTGCATTTCTGGAGAGAAGGATCGGTTGGCCAAACCGATCCAGATGAAAATCACGAAAACAGAGAGAAGGATCGGTTGGCTGGATCGATTGGCCAAACCGATTAAGATGAAAATTATGTTGCTTGAGGCCCCAACTTCAAAACACTTTCTCGAGGTTGTCAAGTTGCTTGTGGACAAGCAAAAGGCAAAGGCAAGTTCGGGGGAGTTGATTGGTCCATAATTTTACTTGTTTTCATGCATTATTTTGTATATATTTCGAGACATTTTATTACCATATCATTCATATAATTTTAGATTTTCACTCTCTTGCATTTCATATATAAAAATAGGTTTTAGAGTCTTTTAGGGTCATTTCATAAGCATTTTAGGTAACTTGGAAAAGTTGGGGATTAAAGCTTAGCAAATGAACAAATTGGACAGTTTCAGTACCTCCTATCGGATGAAGTACTTAATGATATTGGATCAGTCTCATATTTTGATACAAGAAAGATAAATGAGTTTGCTTTATCATGGAGGTAGATTCATGTCATTCCAACCTATGGTTTAGAATATACAAGCAAATCAATGAAGACATATCAAACCGGGTTTTGAATACAGGATCCATAAGCTGTATTTATGAAGCCTAATGAGAATCTTTCCGGACTCAAGTTGACCTGATATTTTACATGGTGATGAGTCTATGTGTTAGCTTCATTTTGGAGGTTGAATAAAGTCATTACAAGCTAAGATTAATAAGTTATGAATATTTTAGTGAAGACATGTGTGAGTAGTGAATTGTGGCCGAAAATAAAGGGCACCAATTTTACTCTTTTAACCCTCATTTTGACCTACCTATATATATGATGTGTGTAACCAAAAGGAGGGAATCTATCTTTCTAGAGTGCTATTAGAGCCTCCAATAACACCAAAAACTCTATTTTCTTATGCTTAATCTTTGTAGTTCATATGATTGAAGTTTAATGGTATTTGTTTTTCTTTATCTTTTTCATTATGTCTCTTAATATAGGTGTTAATTGCTCATTCACCATGAGTGAGTAGTCTCTTTTGGATTATGGATTAGGTAGATTTAGGTGGTTATGAGAAGCAAAGATAGTGGCTTATGATAGATTTAGGGTGTTTGTATGAAAAAGGAATTCTTAATGTTAGATCAGTTTAGCCAACTTGATTTTAGATGTTAGGACTTTATCGTCCGAGAAGTGTTCGATGAAATGTATCAACATATTTTTCATTATTTAATTCTATGACATGGAGAAATTTGATCATATCTTAATGTTGACCTAATGAACTTGGTTTAAAGTAGATCCTTGAACTCTCTATTCATGACCAAGAGATTGGCATTTATCAAGATTGAGCAAGGAATGAGTTAGTAGGCCAATAGATTGGCCTAACCTAGCATGATGAGTTTCATGTCTTGAAACAGGCTTAACACTATTAGTTTAAGCCTCTTTGCAACTCACACTACCAAATATCAAATTCCTATATCCATTATCCATCTCTTTATTAGTTTACTTTCTTGCATAGTTTAACTTACTTTTATGTGTAGTTTAGTTTGAATTCTTGCTTAAGTTGTTAGTTTACTTTATTGCTTAGCTTTGTCTACATTAATTGTCTTGATCTTATTTAATTAAATTCCTTAGGTTGTTAGTGACAAACAAAAACCTACTTGGCTTAGACTAAAATTACATTTCAACATCTAAGTGTGTTGTCCATTCCTCGTGGAATCGATTAAGCCCTTCTATTCTACAAACGATTAGTAAGAGGATTGATAAAATTTCTCTTATCAGATGTCCAAACAGTCCACTGATCTAAACCAAGGGTCTTGGCCGGACTGGTTGAGTTTTGGCGGAATCACCCCTTCCCCAGACAACTCGTCTCATCTGCCTCACCTTGAGTTCGGCCCATCAGTCTATCCCAAAACCCGCATCTTTCAGTTGTTCTATATGTTTTTTAATATAATCTAACCATGCAAAGATAATAAAGTGCGTGTGACCATCCACACAATTATTCACTTACGGACTTAGTCGTTTGAAGTGACATAATTGCCGGAATGCCTAAGAAGTGGAGCCTTGGATGAAGTCGAGGTCCATTTGCACTCACCTTAGTCTTATGCGGTGAATTCTTCACCGAACCCACCATCTTTCCCACTCGGACTGACTAGACTCACGATCTGCCTGTCACAATCTCCGATCACGCCTAACTCTTTCTTTTTCAACCGTTCAATGCCTTGGTCGTTTTTCATATATTTCAGTGTGTGTGTGTGTGTGTGTATGTATGCCCGAAATTGAGCCAAAGGTGCATTATTTATAGAGTTTGGTCTACAACCGCTCAAAACCGCCGAGCCAACTTGTGCCTTTTCGAACATGCACAAGTTCATGAATTGGTGCGAGTTGTGCATAACTGCCCAACCGCCCAGCTCGGCCCAACTGCCCAGTTAGTGTCCAGTTCACTTAGCTGGTTCAGTTGACCTGAACTAACTTGAGCTGGACTGAACTGACTCGAGCTAAACTAAGTTGTAGTCCAGCTAACCCAACTGTCTTAGCTCAAACATTCAGCTTTCTCGAGCTAGATCCGAGCCATTGAGCTAGCCCGCGATCCTTTACTTAGCCACTCAAACATTCTATTTTCAATGGCTAAGTCTAACATTCAGATTTTCTCTTTCTAGGCCAAATTCCCTTAACCAAATTCTTTGGCTAAGTTTTGGCTCAAACCATCGGACTTTAGGAAGTTCGAGGATGTTACAAAAATCCATCTAACTTCCATCGTTGCGGGCAAACTGCAGACTCATCGAACTTGTGCTTTCGGAAACTTGACGACCACTCCGAAGCTCTTCGTCGCCACCCACGCAAGCTTTTGTTTTTGATGAGAAGTAACAACCTAATGGTAATGTAATGATAGTTCATATAAAATAACAACTTAATGATAATTACTTCTTTATCTTTTTCTCTGATTACACCATGATCACTAATTTGTGTTAGTGTGAAACTTATATGTTTGGGGCACTGCCAGTTTACAAACTTATATGTTTGGGGCACTGCCAGTTTACACCATCTGGAGAGATAAAACATACAATCTACAAATGGAGAAAGTTATGATATACGGGTTTAAAGGCCTAAATTATAAAATTCATTTATAACTTACATGGGCTTTTGCGACTCTTAATTATATTATAAGATTTGAAATGCTCTATAATTAATTTCATCATGAACCGACATCCTATAGTTCGGGTAACCATGACTATCAAAAGTTGAATAATGAAAACAACAATTCATTCTGGCAAAGATAACTACACTACTAAGCATTGTTCCTACTATTATATTCTTCTTTTTTTTTTCATGAGAGTACACAAACTTTTTTGCTTCCTTTCCCAAAATAAACAATTATTATTGTTTTCCATTGAAAAACTTTTAGATATATTTTTTAAATAAAATATGCGCTATATTTGTTTTTATCTATCTTTCATCTTGCTGTCTTGTTAGTTGCCATTTATTTTGGTTGGTTGTTGCCTTTAATTGGGTATCTGTTATGTACTAAACCTTAAGTTGGAAAAAAAACGTGGCGAATTTGTAATAATGTGCAGCATACTTGGTAGACCATGAAATATGTCAGAATATGCGGTAAATTTTACAAAATTCCAACATAATAATAATTTTGAAGTCTGTTTTGTAAATATGAAGCTTGTTTTATAAAATTGAAGTATGATTTATAAATGTGAACTATCATTTGATAACATGTTATATTAATTTTTTCGGTTATTCTTCATTTTTGGTAAATAATGTGATTTTTTCCTAATATCAATTTCGTACATAGTAAAAGAAGAAGAAGAAAACTTTAAAGATTGAACTTTTATTGATGTTTTGCTCAAAGGATAATGTTTACATGTTTGAACGTTAAATACTGAAATTACAAGACACACTCTTTAACCTAATTCCAGCTGTTAGTCTTCACCTTTTCCTAACAAACTTAGAGCATCAAATCGGTTCTTGGTTGGAATCAAATTCATCTTTTGCAAACACACATTCTTCATGTTTTTGTCTCTTTCTAACTCTGTTTCTGAGCAATTGACCGTTGAAGTAATACTCTGCGTTTCACTCCTTCTTTTGCAATTGGGCTTGAGTGTGTCGAGGCCCACAGTATAGGCTTTTGTATCGGACCATTTTTGGTTCAAAGACTCTGTTTGAATCAGAGGTTTTGATAAAATTTCTTTATCCTTAACATCCCCCCTCAAACTTGGTGTGGGTGGTGTTGTGACACCAAGTTTGAACCTTAAATCAAAGAATGCTCTTTGAGGCAGAGACTTAGTGTATATATCAGCAAGTTGGTGGTGTGATGGAACGTGAGTGACTACAATGGCACCGGGAGCCACTCTTTCTCTAATGTAGTGATGATCAAGTTCAAAATGTTTTGTCCTTGAATGAAATGCAGGATTTGCAGTGAGGTACACTGCAGACAAGTTACCACAGTATAGTTATGGTGTTTTGTGCAGAGGAACCCCTATCTCCTTCAGGATTGCACATAACCAAGTGATTTCTGTAGCTGTATCAGAGAGAGTTCTATACTCTGCTTCAGTATAGCTTCTGGATATTGTAGCTTGCTTCTTAGATGACCAAGATATCAAGTTTGATCCTAAGAAAGTGCAGTAACCTCCCGTGGACTTCCTGGTTACCTTACAACCAGCCCAATCACTATCACTATAGCCTCTTAAAGTATAATCTGTGTCTTTTGTGAATGAGATACCCATACTGATTGTGCCTTTTATATATCTGAGGATCCTCTTTAGCAAGTAGAAATCAGAGACACTAGGCTTGTGCATTTTCTGGCACACATAGTTTACAGAATACTGTAAATCAGGCCTTGTTAATGTGAGGTATTGGAGTTTACCTGCAAGGCTCCTGAAGTATGTTGGATTTGGGAATAATTCTTGTTGATCAGGAACTCTGTCTGGTTGTAATGGGAGTGGTGTTGGCATTGATGAACATTCAGACATCCCTGAGATTGCTAGAAGATCTTCTGCATACTTCTGTTGGGACAGGAATAGGCCTTCTGAGTAGCATTGAGCTTGTATACCAAGGAAATAGTGCAATTCACCAAGATCTTTCATTCTGAAATGAGAATTCATCTCTGTTAATAGTTTCTTCAAACTCTCTGAGTTGTTCCCAGTCACAATAATATCATCAACATAGAGTAGGAGGAGTATGATATCTTTGCCTTTGTTGTATATGAAGAGGGATGCATCTCTCATACTACAGACAAATCCAAATTCCAGCAGATAGCTGCTGAATTTGTTGNACTGCTGAATTTGTTGAACCAGGCACGTGGACTCTGTTTAAGTCCATAGAGAGATTTGTGTAACTTACATACATAATCTGGCCTTGCTTTGTCCACAAAACCAGCTGGTTGTACCATATATACTTCCTCTTTCAAATCACCATGCAAAAATGCATTTTT
>OVBE01008058.1:0-17647 GCA_900406425.1 Iberis pinnata
ATATATATATATATATATTTTGTGAAACTTAAATATTCATATATTCGACAGTTTTTAATAAGTAAATATTAAACAAAATAACAAACTTTAATTAATAACTGAAAATTCAGGTCAATATTTTATTACAATCCGATAAGATTTACAATATTTTATATTTTTAAACCCGAGTTTTACTATTAAATATAAAATACATTAAATTTTATAAATCTTTACTATAAATACTTGTAGTTCTAATATTAGTTTATGAAAAAAACTTACATTTTTTGTTTTCTTATACATGGGATTTGAATTGGGTATACATGGAATTTGAATCGGTTCATCCAACAAATTAACGGACAAAACATCAAGGTATGTATTCTTTAAGAATAATTTTGTATTTATATTAAATATTTACTTCGATTCACACTTATTTAAATTTGTTTCTAAATTTTCTAGATAATGTCCTAATCGAATGTTAACTACAACCATTGTGGTAAGTTTAATCTCACATTCTGATATATACTTATAGATTATTTTCTGTATAACTTTTACATGAATTTTTAAATTTTATTAAAAATAAAATTAAATATAAATTTTAAATAGATCAAGATTAAATGTACAATTATTAATTTAAAATGTATAATAATATTCAAAAATATTAATTTAGAATTATAAGATTAGATAACATCCGATTATAAAAAATCTCCATAATTTGAATAAATTGATTTAAATTAAATAATTTAACTAAATTTTTTGTGGACAAAAAAGTTAACTAATGTGAAATCAATTATATATATTAATTGTTTACATATCTTAAATAATTTGAATTTTAATAGTAAAATATGGGTTTTTAATATTAAAGATATTAAATTTTTAAAATTTAATATACATTATTTTAAAAAAGTAAAGATTATTAATTTATAATAATTGTATAATTATTTCAAATTACTTTTATTTTTTAAACAATATATATTATATAAGAGATTATTAAAAAGTTAATAATAATGTTGAAAAATAAATTAATAAATCTGTCAATAATTAATATACATTATATTTACTTTTTAAAATCCAATTAAAAATAAATTAAAATTTAATTAATTTATTAAAGTTAATTAAAACTTTAAGTTATTATTATTGGATTTTCATCAATTTGATTACAATAGCCCATTAAAAAATAGAAGATGAAATTTACTTCTTTCTCAATTGATTACGAAACCCTAAATATAGCAAAGATAATAAATCCCAATAAATTGTATTTTCTTGATACTTTATTCTGTATCCCATATGTAGCCCTATCTAAATTAATTAAATTATATTGTTTTTTTTTCCAAATCTAATGATATTTTTTATCATTATTTTGTAAAGTTAAATGGAGAATGAAGTTTCAAAATTATTGGATTTAGAGCACAACAAATGCATCCGAAAAAATTAAATAAGGTTAGTTTCTATCATTTTGACTTTTTCATTTTACATAAATTATCATAAAAAAATAAAAGAAATAAACTAAAATAAAATAATTACTTATAAAATTTAATTATACTGAATAAAAATATTAAATATATGTAATTTTAAATCAAATATTTAATACATATATTATAAATAACGATTTGACATATAACTACAAACAATTTATTAATTGTTAGCTTTAAAATTTAAACAACACAATCTCATATTAGTAAATAGATTTGACATATCACAACAACCACTTATAGAATAATAAGTTAGATTTTACTACTATAAATAGCAACATCTTCTAAATCTAAAACAACAACAAAATATCACACCAAAAAAACCTAAAACGAAAGATCCATCTTCTTCAACACAATCTCCTTCAAAATGAATCCGACCAATAACATTTCACCAAATGAACCGCTTCAACCAACTTCACCAAATGAACCGATTCCACCAAGTTCATCCAATGAACCGATTCAACCAAGTTCACCCAATGAACAGAGTGATGATCTAGATTCGATAGCACTTAGGATAGGGAAGATCCCCAAATCTATGAAATTTCAAGCAGCCATGTTAACGATGAAGTACCAGGCACAATGCAAAGAAGAACTTGTCAAGAACCAAATGAAAGCGGCTAAGATAGATTCTGCTTTATCTATTTTAAAAAAATTACAAACAGAACCCAATTTCAATGTGGATGAAGAAATTCAAAAACTTGAACATGAAAAAATAGATGCAGATGTAGCTGTTATGTACTCTTTTGTTCCGGAAATTAATTTCCGACGTGACCATGATATTGATTTCATGGATTCAGTATGTTTTTTTAAAAATGTTTTCGGCTAATTATAATCTTAATTAATATAATGATTATGTGTTTATCTGCTTTAATCTTACTATTTTCTCATATTTCTAATAAATATTAATAAGTTTAAATTTTAATAAACATTTTTGAATGCAAACCAAAACGCACAATATCTATACTATTAAATATCTACCCGAAAATCACGATACCATAGAAGGTGATATAAATTACCTTTCTTATTCACATGTACAAACTAACATACCATACTTAATATTAAATAATGAAAAACTTATATGAAAGTATTTTGTATTGTCGTTTGTTCTTTACAATTATTGTCTAATTAGTTTAAATAAGGCCTAATCAGTTTCCATAAAACTAAAAAAAGATCCATATAGTTAATACTCAACATAAAAAAAAACATAGTAGGAAACATGCATTTAACAACATCGAAATGAAAACTTAAAAAACATTACTTAAAACATAACAATGTTACCATACATGATTATATTACTTATAGAAAAACACAAGTAATTTAAAATGAATAAAAACCGCCACCAATTTGTTTAAGTGCCACATATATCTTATCTCCTTCTTCCATCGATAGCTAACAACAAAAAAATAAAATATTATTAATTCCAAGATTAATATATCAAAATAAGTATATAGAAGATATAAGAGACTAAAAAAACCGATTGAGGAGTTTCTTTAGGGTTTAGACGCTTTCCATCGTAAAGGAAACGAACAGCGTGGTAATCCATGTTTTTCTTTTCACAATAAGAAGTAAGAAGTTTGTTCAATCTTGTATGAATTCCTAAACAATAGAAAACTTGGTTTCCCTATATAACAAAATTATACCAAAATTGTTATATTATCAAAAAAATATATAAATATCTAAATATTATTTTAAAGAATATTAAGTAGAAAAAAGTTTGTTTTATAACCTCTTGATTCATGACTTTGAGAATAATTTTCTCATTTGGTGTTGTTTCGGGACTAGGACTCCTTGAAACACAAGATGCAGCAGTTGTTATGGACGAACTCATTTTGTTTTCTTTCAAACAAAACTATAGTTATTTTAAAAGAAGTTTACACAAAAACTATTTGATGAAGTTTTACAATTATGAAAGTGACACTCATATCTATTTATAGGAAAAAAATCTGAAACTAAACGAATTTGAAATTTAAATTTGTAACTTATAGTCCCTTTGTTTCACTTTAAGTGTCGTTTTAGAGTTAAATTTTTGTTTCATAAAAAGTGTCGTTTTAGGTTTTCAATGCAGAAATTAAATGAGTTTGACTTTTTGGCCAATAGAATCACTACAAGAGAAATCGGTATTAGTAGCACACGAAAAACGCTACCATTGGGTTTTCGTAGCGTTTTTGTAAACGCTCTGACAACCGCAGCTATGGTAGACCCTCCCCTTTATCGTAGCATTTTTTGTGTGCTATAAAAGTAGATATATTGTAGCGTTAATTTTATGTTATATGATAATATTTTATAGCATCTGATACGTGCTATAATATATTTTTTCATGACAAATTTTAAGTGCTGCAAAATATTTTATAATTACATAAATATAACGTTATAATTAAATATAAATAATTAAATTAATTAACTAAAATTAATTAATTAATTAAATTAATTAACTAAAATTAATTAATTAATTAAATTAATTAACTAAAATTAATTAATTAATTAATTAATTAAAAATTAAATTGTAAAATCAATTAATATTTAAATTGAGAATTAATTAATAATTAATAAATTAAATTAAATTTTATTAATTTAATTCAAGTTTACAAATATATTTTGATTTGCAAAACTAAACCAGTTGAGAAAAAAGAAAAAAAAAAAGTAAACCTAGAAAAAAAATCCTAAACCAAAGGTTAAACTAATTCCTTTAAACTTCAAGCAGCCTCCTCACTATCTTCTTCTTCCACGACTCCTCCACCATCGACGCTTCAAACTCGCCACCATCTGCTCTGCTACCTGTGCCTTGTCAAGCTTCTTGTAAGATGGGTTTAGTTATCTGCAACAGACATGAAAAAGCAGTCAAAGCTTGTTCACAATCAAAGCATGTAACAAAGCTAAGAGCAAAGCAAGAAACTCACATAGCTTTCTCAATCAAAGATGAAAACTCACATAGCTTACCACACATGTACATATCATATCATGGTACATGTACTTGTCAATCTTCTTTTGAAAAGGAAAATACAAAGAGTGAATGAAGCAACTTTTGTTCAAGTGAGGCAGAAGAAATGAACAAAAAGGACATACTTTGATGGTATCGTAACGGGTTAGAATTTAAATTTTAGATTATATTTTAAAAATTATTAAATTTGAGTTTTAGTTTAAGATTTAAGTTACATTATGAATTGGAATTATGGTTTTATGGATATATATGTATATAATTGGTTTTGGAAATTTGAATTAAGTATATAGTTTTAGATTAGATATAAGGTATGATATTAAAGTTTGAAAACTATGTTGAAAGTAATATAATGGCTTTAGTGTTTAAAAACAGAGTCTGAACTTAAAAAATAAAAGTTTTATATTTAAGAATTAAAGTTTAAAAATATAATTGTTAAAATTTGTATTTATGATTTAAGGCATGTTTAGGGTTTAGAACATGAGGTACAAATATTATTTTTGTTTTTTTCTAATTTATCATTATTAGTGTTAGATTTTAAGTATTTGGAATTGGATTTAGAATTTATATACTAATAAAACACAAGTAGATTAATTATTAGCTCATCAAGTAAACGAGCTACATCGTTTAAACAATCACTCAAAACACATGAATCAAACAAAGACATATTTATCAGCATCTTTCAAATCCCTATAAATTATTATATTTTAAGTTATATGGTTTCAAAATATTTTGAGAATCAACATGTTACTAAATATTTAGAGTTTAAGGTCTAGGATTTAGACCCTAAACCCTAATCCCAGAGTAAAAAGAGTAATTTTCAAAATCCCTCTTTTAAATTACAAAGTATTTAGGAGTTTATTAACAATGTATACTAAGTTGTTAAAATACCATCTTATAGAACATATAAAATTACAAGTAGTATAGAGAAAAAAATAAAACAAAGCTCTTTTTTTTAGTTTTGCAGATATAAGCTGGGAGTATTTATGTAAACATTTTTACTTTCAGATATAATCTTGGAGTATTTAGACCCTAAACCTCATATAAACAGTTTTACTTTTCATTTGCAATATTATTATTTTGGTAAAGAGATTGTTTCTTTAAATTTTCATGCATGTGATGATTTGATCTGATTGTCTCTTCTTTGAGCACACAAATTCATTGAACTCAGAAGCTTCTGTTCCTGTGATGGAACCACATTGACTCTATGTTACCACCATCTTCAACACGAGAAAACTGAATCTGAAAACCAATGACAGTTTCTATAAATAAGAAGACACAAGAGAGAGCTTTTAATTGTTTGTAGCAAATTTTAACATGTCTTGGACTCTCAAAAGTCACCAAAGGAGAACCTGAGATATTATTTCACACATCTGATGATTCAGAAGCTCAAAATTGTAAGACAGTGTAATGAATTCACCTTCTGTCGTAGTAACACAGCTAATAATAAGGAATTAGAAAAATACCATCCAAATCTTCTTCAGCATCAACAGTTGAAGATTGCTACAATTGTCATCTATGCAGTGATTCAAGGTGGCTGTCAAGTTCTTTGTTTTGCAAATTTTGCTTTTCTTGATTTAGCTTTTTCCTTCCACCAAAACCTTCAATTACAACAACATATACATCTTTAGAAAAGACGAGAGAACCATATAAACAAACTTCAACAAGACAAATAGTATCGAATCAATTCAAAAGTTTTGTTCTAACTATCTTAAGAATCAAATGTATTTAAAGCTCAGAACTTAACTAATCATATATTTTCAATCGTAAAAGTTGAAGCAGGAAGAGACTTTCGAATTACCTGTAACACAGTTAAAGAACTTCTCTTCTTGAGAGTTTAGTAAAATTCGAAATCCCTAGAAATTGAAAATGAGAAAATTAAAACCTTGAGGGCGGGTGTATTTTTCGTAGAGCTTGGCGTAGAGAGCTCCCGTCTCCTACTGAAGAATCAAGTATTAACAATTTGTTGATATAGTGACCCGAAGAAGACGAAGCAAAATCCAAGGATTCAAAAAGAAAAAGAACAAAGAGAGAGACGCCAGAATGTGAGTTTATATAGCTCGGGCCTTTCTTGGTCTGGACCGAATCTAACACTTGTGGGCTTGGTTGTAATCTGCAATCAAGAAGACAAAGTTAGTTGGGCTGTTAAAATTTTCGAGGCCCAAATGGATATAGTTTCTAACCTTTCTTCGAATCCCAAGTCCAGCTAGTATTAAAAGCTTCTTCTTCTTCGATTCTGTTTCATCAAAAACAGAATAACCGAAACAGAGAGAGAGTGATCTGCCATTGTTGAAGCTCGAGTTGAAGGCGATTTGAAGCTTCAAGGATCTTTGGTTGTAGGTTGAAGAAACCAGTTCATTACTAGTCTTTCCATGTGTTCATATTCCTGAAATAGAAGCACATAGGTTAGATTCTAGTATTGATCTTAATCGCTAATCTCTGTAACAATTTGGATATAATTCTTAGTGAAATCTTGAAGAGGACAGTCTCTTCCCCAGATGTACCGAAAGGGAACTGGGTTAACAAATTCTTGAGTGTCAATTTTACATTTGTTTGAGTTTCTTAAGGCGCAAGATAAAGAAACAAAACCTAACAAAGAAGAACCACCACTGGCTGCTTATCTGGTTCGAGATCAATACATTGAGTGGAAAAGAATCAAACTCACCCGAGCCGCAAACCAACAGATCGGAAGCAGGAGGCGACCACCATAACGGAACCAGCCGTGAGACGAAGGCGGCCCAGAAACTATTGGAGACGCCAGAAAAACCACCACTGGCTGCAGATCTGACCGCCGGCGACAACAACACCACATGCAGGAAGATCTTCGTGAAATGTTGGAGAGATCAAGGCAGGAAGATCGTCGTCGATGGTTTTGATGCGAAGGAGAGGAAGAAAAAGTAACAAAAAAAAGCAAAGTAAATGAAATTTCCCGGGTTACGGAAATTTTTCCCGCTATTAATGTATTTTTTATTCATTTTATTTCCCGGGCTCATAAAATTTTTGTAGTAGCGCTTAATTAACGTTACGAAAGGATCGGGTATCAGATTTAACAACTTTTGGTAGCACTTCGTGAATTCGTGCTATCGTGAACTGCTACCAATATCCATATTTCTTGTAGTGGAATAATTGCAGGATTTTTTTTCTGTTGGTTGATTTAGAATATTTAATGATGTTTTTATAGAAAACAAAGATTTCTTAATCTATGTGCAAAACTCTAAAACGACACTTAAAGTGAAACGGAGGGAGTATGTGGTTTAAATTGAACTTTGAAAAACGCATTCTTAGACAAATGTGACAATTCAATGTATTGTCATAATTTTTTACATATTTCCAAGAATTGACACTATTTAGCGTTAAAAGATGTAACCTTTTTTTAAAAAAATAAAGATTTTAAAAATACACTAAAAATTTGTATGCGTTTGTATGAACTATAATAAGTAAATATTTTATAGCGTTAATCTATACTTTTTTCATCAGAAAGAGACTAAGAATGTTTAAAGATCTTGATTTAATCATAGTTTCCTCTTATTAACTTCTCTAGATCACAGCAATACAAATTTAACAACAACGATAACAAAAATTACATGTTGTTGCATTACCAAAAAGACAGTTCTTTAAACATAACAAACTTTGAGTAAGTGATTGCTTTCACCGAGAGTAGTATTTCATAAGAGATGATCCATGAAGACACATATACTAGAAAAATAAGAACTTTTAATCAAGATCAGAAAATCCTTAAAATTTAATTTAGAATCAGATCAAAACTCGAACAAAGATGGGAAATTTTACCATAATTGAAGAACCCAAATGTGGCAAAAATCGATCTTGTGGAGGTTGACGAGGATCCTGATTATAAAACTCAAATCCATTGATTCAAAGACTAAAACAGAGACAATAGAAGAAGTAATATGAAAGACCCGGAAGTCTTCGGATCTTGTGGAGGCTGACGAGATCTGATTGCTAGGATTATGAACGATTTCGTGGAGATAGGAGGTTGATTCAGGACGTGGATATAAGCTCTATGGAAACATTCAGGTATCAGAGTTTACAAAGATGTTGTCGTTTTTCTGGCAAAGATGACACGTGTACAATAAGAAACGGTTCTTAAAATCCTTAGTTAAGAATCGTTTCTTACTCTTCTCATTTTTCATTTTTTTTTCTAAGGACCCTTTAAGAATCTCTTTAGATATATTGTTGGAGATGGTCTTCCGTTTACCGAATCCTTTTGGTCATTTTTGTGTTATTTACATATTATGGGTCACATTGAACATTTCAACCTAAACCGTTATTTACTTTAAAAATAGGAATCGGCCAAAATCTGCTCCGCAGCGCCTAAGTCAGGAAGACGGTGAGGCTCAGAAGGAAAAACCTCAAGGCGGTATTGTTCCTACATGTCCGTTTGATTAGAGGGTCTCATTCTCTCGCGGGCAACGTGGTGAGTGCGGTCACCGTAAGGCGAAACTAAGCCATCTCAGACAGCGGTAAAGAACCTCCTCCTCCACCGGAAATCTAACTCTTTTCTCCGACGTCTTATCGCGGCGCCTTCTTTTTCCTCCTTTTTGTTCGTTGTCTTTCGCGTGGGTAACGATAACGGTTTTGTGTCACCATTATTTAGGTCCCCCGCCGTCGAACTGTGTCGGAGTCGTCTGCAGCAACGTCGCTGGCGGCGGATTTTGGAAGGTTATCTTTCAAACCCTAAGTTTTTCTAGGGTTTTTAAGTCGATGGCATGAGCTTGGAGTTTAGGTTTATTTATCCAGATTGGTAGATTTGAGAGATTGTTTTTTTGGATTATCTTTGGGTTGGTAGGGTTGTAATGAGCGTTTATGTAACCTATACACATAAACATCACAGTTTTTGTAAAGTAATCGTCACAAATAAAAAAACACGCGATTCTACAACCGCGAAGATAAGAAATTAGAACATACATATGAAAACAACAAAATCTCAGCAACAAAACTTGTCTTCAATCTTGAAGACTTGGAACTATCCCATAAAGAGTCATCATTGATCAACAGCTTCGCACATTGAAACAAGAACATAAGCTAATCTTAGGATGATGTTTTGTACGCTAAGACATTGTAGTGCTTGAGCTATACAGAAAGGTCCACATGAACTAATTAATCATAAAGCTATATCCTATAATAATAATTCACAAGTTACTTTTTCTCAACTTCCATCCTCTCCTTTTGACACATCATCTTTTGCCGAGGTGTCACTTTCTTGTGTTTTTAAGATTTTCTAATTTTTTTCTTTTTACAAAACCCTAAAATCCTTCTTCTATTTTTCACGATATTTTAAAAACTGTTATTTCTCTTCCACGATCTCAAAAGTCTTAGAAACGTCTTCTCTGTTAATTTTTTTATCTCCTTTGCATAAGAAACACTCATCACGTATTCTCTGTTAAATTTTTTTTATCTCATTTGCATAAGAAGCACTAATCAAAAGGTAATTAACTTATTCATAGTTTTTCTTCTATGCATCTAATTTTACAAAGTTGTGTGTTCTCTCATCCTATTTTCTTTATATTTTAGAAACATTTATATCTACAGATTGAAAATTATGCCACTCGATTTTACACCAATTTCAGAAGTTACACCAGCAATTGAACCCTGTAAAATCAGAGTTCGAATTGTCCGTCTATGGGGATTTCCGAAAAAAATTAAACCAGAAGAACTTATCGGAATCGATATGCTTCTGGTTGATGATAAGGTATAAATTTATTGAACACTGTTTTTATTGGCTTGAAAGAATTGAATAGTGTTTAGTAGTATGATTGATTGTTTTAATTTTCTAAGCCGTAATTTGATAAAGAAAAACCAAATTGTGTAAAAGTGGCAGTTATTTTATTAAAACAATCACATAAGAGACCGTAATCGCAGCAGACTTTAGCTTAATTGCATTAAATTACAGTAGCATCCTATAGTATAAATGAATCGATGTGAGGGAGTTTCTCTAAGATTCATGATCTTGATTGCTTTTATTATACAATAAAAGCAGTGTTCATTATTAATAGTAAAGCGGTGTGTGATTACGCTGTTGTCACAATTCTTTTTAATGTTGAATAGGATGAATATTAGCTAGATAAACTGCTTTAAGTTGAATATGTTGTTGTCATACTTAATCTTCTACTACGTTACTTTAATGTGATTATTTATCATTAATGAAAAAGTTATCATTTTATAAATTTTTCAGTGTGATTAAATTGTATATTTTCATTAGTTGCAAGTATAATTGTGTTCTATGGTCTTCATGCCTATATAGTTAATACATATAAATTTGTTTTTTTCAGGGAAGTAGGATACAAGCATTTGCGAAAGGAAAATTACTTGGAAAATTTGAAAATCAATTACATGAAGGAGAATGCTACATCTTGATGAATTTTGAACTATGTCCTAATCTAGGACATTTTAGAAGTTCTTCACATCCTTACAAAATTAATTTTATCTTTTACACATGTGTCAAACCATCTGAGCAGCTTCCTAATTTAGAAGTGCGTTTCAACTTCTGCCCTTTTCCTGAGATATTAGGAAGGACAAATGGTGACGATGTGTTCATTGGTACATTATACTTTAATTACTTTTATTTATGTGTATATATAAAAAAATATATTATAGCTTCTTAAAATTATAATGTTTTGCAGATATTATTGGCGAGGTTGTGGGGTTGAATGAAGTTAAGAATATCACTACTTCTGATGGTCTAACAAAACTTCTTAATCTTCAACTTAAGGATCTTGGGTATTTCTGAATTTTTAGCTCATTATATTTTTGAGTCATATTTTAGAAAAGATAGTGTATAAAGGTTTAGCAGGAAAATTTATTTCATGGCCATTTTAATGTAAATGTTGTCTGGTTTATTAAATTTTCTAGACACAAAATTATTTCATTTTTCAAAGAAATTCATAAAAAAGAATTTTTAAAAATTAGACACCTATATAAATAATTAACTGATGATATGTATACTTGTCTTTTTCTTTTTAGGGATTCACTTATTGATGTTGCCTTGTGGGGAAAACTTGCTGATGATACTCACTCCGAAATTAAAAGTCAAAAATCCAGTTCAGTAGTTTTTTTTGGAAGTTTGATGAAAACTTTGTTATATAAAGGTACACTTTACTAACATTTTTTTATACTTTTGTTCTGTTATATACTTATTATGAGTATTTGTACATTTTCAGGAAAAGGGACCGTTCAAAGTACAAAAATTGCTACAAAAATATTTATCAATTCTCCTTTACCAGAGATTAATCAGTTTAAAAATGCATAAGTAGATATAAATTATATTTTTATTATATTTGTTATTTTACTATAAATTAAAAGTTAATCAATTCAAACCTGTATATAAGAATAAATTGTAGAAACTTATTTAATTATTTTGTAGGCCTAAGAATAAGATTAGTTGTTGTTCAATCAGTGTAAATCATGAGGTTTAAGTAAGATGTTACTTTTTAGTTGAATAGAACGCATGATTTCAATTATTAACAATTGTGATTCCATTGCAATTGTAGAAACATGTATATAAGAATAAATTGTAGATCCTATAATAATAATTCACAAGTTACTTTTTCTCAACTTCCATTCTCTCCTTTTGACACATCATCTTTTGCTGAGGTGTCATTTTCTTGTGTTTTTAAGATTTTCTAATTTTTTTCTTTTTAAAAATTCCTAAAATCCTTCTTCTATTTTTCACGATATTTTAGAAACTGTTATTTCTCTTCCACGATCTCAAAAGTCTTAGAAACGTCTTCTCTGTTAAAATTTTTATCTCCTTTGACGATGAGCGAGATCTATAAGCGTCAGGCCGTTCCTTACTCTGATAATCTTGATGAGGTTCTTCTTCTCTATTTTGGGATTGATTCTTAATCAGTTATTATAACAACTAATTATTTTTACAGGATTATTTATCAAGACCTAATCAGATGTCAGCTAGGTATCCAATTTATTTTGATATATATGAAGAGTACTGAATTGAATTGTTTGTTGTTTTTGCTCACGAACAGATGTAAAGCTTCCCTGCTAGCTTGTGCTGCTCGTATCCGTTCACAACGTGACTCTGATAAATCTGATATTCAGGTCTTTGCGAGTGCTACAATCATAGGCTAATTTTCCTTACTTGAGAAGTCAAAATCCAAAATAAATCCAATACTGGACTTGTTTAAGAATCATTCATCATTTGTTGCTTCTCGAAGATGATATAAACTCACTAAATAAAAGACCATTACTTGGGCTACTTTTTGAGTTTTTAGTCTAATTTCAAAACTTGTTTGTATGATAACAAAAAGGATTTGTTATTGTTATAACAGGAAAAGTTGTCGCCTAAAGTTGTTACTACCACTAAATCCAACGACTCTCCAGGTTTCAATTTTGATTTGTAACTTATGACTTTTGATGTTGTTGATCATATGTATATTATGCTGAATGTTGTTGTTGTTGTTGTTGTTCAACAGACTCAGTATTGCTAAGCAGCCTCGATCAAGTTCAGAAATGCTACTCATCTTCCACTCTTATTATTATAGTTCACTCTTAATTATTTTACTGGTCTCTTCTAGTTGAAAACATATTCTCTGGTTTTTCTTGTTAAAATTTGTGGGTCAAAAATATCTCACCATTGATGTCCAAAACAAACAAGAGACAAACATCTTAAGGTTCGGTTTTGTATTCTCTCAGCTGATTGATATTTTGAGGCTAAATTGATGGGTTATTTTAATACAAAGTTACATGGTGCTTATTTATAAAGTTTTTTTTTTTTTTTTTGTCACAACTTATATATCAATTTTTTACATGATACTTATTTATCTTTGCTTATTCAGAAAGTGAAGTTTCATAAAGTGTCGTGCAACACCTTATAGAATAGAGGAATTCCCAAAACTACACCATTTCAACCCTTCCTTCACAAAATTACACCTAATTCAATTTTTTTCTATAACCACACCCTTTTCAATTTTAAGTGGTTGATTTATCCTCTTCAAAAAATTACCAAAATTAAAATATTTTCATTTGGGTTTGGTAATTAGTGTTTAGGGTATAGTATTAAAGGGGTAGGATTGTGTAGGTTGGGTTTATTTGGATTTAATTTTGAGTATTTAGGTCTATTTTTGTGAAGTGACTATAGAATGGTGTATTTTAGTGAAACGCAATTCAAATGGTGTAGTTTTGTAATTCCCCCAATAGCATAAGGGCATTTGTCTAGGCAACAAATTCTTTTCAAAATATAAAAGCCACAACCTATGTATATTCTTCTCATTTTTTTTTTTTTAATTAATTAAGGTGTTACAAATGAGGAAAAATGACAAAACCTATCCTATATTAGATATTTTGAACAGCGCCAAACGCGGAGTTTGGAATTTTAAATATATTATATATTCTATAAAAGTTTTTTTTAAATGAAATTCCAAATTATTTTCAAACCATTGTCGTTATTTATTTCCAAAAAGTTGTTGAGAAAGGTATTATTTGCGAAATAATTAAGAATTTTTTTGACGACAAAACAAAAAAAAAATTAAGAATTTCTTTTTTACATAAATTTACATGCCGAAAATAAGAAATACTTTTGTATTTTTATATAATATATATATTTATAAATTTTAACTTCCATATAATATAAATTAAATTTGAGAAATTTTTCTCTAAATGCGTGAGTACATGATCAACAAGAGTTAAGTAGGATTTGAAAAGCTCATATATGGTGACACTTTTGAAAAATGTTCTATATCTAGCCAAAACATTGGAGAGTTAATTGCTTTGTTGATTTTTGCATAATTTGACCAGACTTCCAAGTGTTGGAGACGAAGGTCCGTGAAGTTTGTCGATGCCCAAAAAATACAGTTATCTTTTTGTTTTTTGCAGATTTTGGAAATATGGAGGACTTGTCAAAATAAAATCATCCTGATTTAAACTTTGAATGTTAGTATATTGTGGAAAAAAATAGACTAACCTTTCTCCTCCGGCGATTAAACCACTGTTCACAAACCCTACCCATCCTTCGTTCGGGCGGTAGCGCTGGGCTCCTCGCCGGCGTCGTCGCTCCTCTGCTTTGGTTTTTCTTTTTCTGGCTACTCCCTTTTACCTGATCCTCCTCTTTGCTTTGTTCTCCCTGTCGATCTGGCTTTGGCGATTTCCGGCGATCCTGCGGGTGCGTAGCAACGATCTGGCTCCATATGGGCTCTCCGGCGCAAGGCGATCTTTATCGGTTGTCTCGGTGCAGTTTACTTTGGTTTCCAGTCCGGTGGTCGTGCTTGTTTTGGCTTTCGTCGCGTTTTCTCCCTTGCTGGTTTGAAGCCGCCGTCTTCTCCTTTTGCCACACTCTGCTCCGGCGTCGACAACACTTCTCTCTCAGACTACGGATTGTTGGTGAGCCGTGATTTTCGAGTCGGTTTAGGGTTTGGTTTTTGATTAGATGTTTTGGTTTGGGTGTGGTGGTGAGTAGATTGGAGGTTGGTTTAGGGCTTTTTGGCTAGTTTTTTTTTTCCAGGCTTGTGTATTATGCTTCCTGCTACTTGCTCTGGTTCAATTCATTTCTCTGCTTTCCTGGTTTGTTTTATCTCATCTCCTCTTTTGAGTGACTTGCGCAGTCTCCGGTTGTGTCCGGTTACACATTCGATCGGTCTAGGTACGACCTACCTTGTGTATAACTGGTATTTGGTTAAGACTTTGGCTTCTCCCTTTCATGGGCAACCCTTTCAAGGGCAACCCATTCATCAAGGGCAACCCTATCATGGGTATCGAAACCACTGTCAATCATTCTCGCCCAATTTGCCCGGTACACTGCATTGTCGCTATTGGTTTCTTGGAGATCTTCTCTATATGCGAATTCGGATTGTAGGATTTGGATTTTTATAGTAGTTTAGTTAGCAGCTCTGGTTTCTTTGTTGTATTGTCCCTTTGGCTCCGGAGGTAATGTTTTGCCTGCCGGCTTTTGTTTCTGGCTTTTCTGTAGCTCAGTTCTGTACTTTGGGTTTTACCAACCCTTTTTAATATTATCTTATGTGAAAAAAAACTTTGAATGTACTTTTGGCGAAATTCTTTTTGAGGGAAAATTGAAGTGTGGAAGGAGGTTTGGAAAACTAGTGTGAAGATTATATTTCGAAACAAAGTTTTGTATTAAATGGTACTGATGTCTTTTTCTAAAAAAGATATCATGGAACCTGTTAATTATATGACATAACAAAGTATTAAAGGGCCCAATAGAATTGGCTAAAGGCCGAAGGGCCACGATAGAATGATGCCAATTCTATTGGGCCTAATCTCAGAATTAGTTAGTTGCGCTAGGATTAGTTTTCAGGGGTTCGGGGACAGAAGGTCCCCGGGGTACGGTACGGTCTATTTTAGGAAAAGGAAATTTTCCTAGGTTTTCCTAATGGGATCGAGTTTTGAGGCTTATATAAGGGCTTTCAGTTTATTGTAAAATTTAACACTTTGATCAATAAAGAAACCCTAGAGCGCATGGTATTTGCCTCAATCGTTTTCTCTTTCTTTCTAAACCTAATTCGCAGGGATATTCACAACAATTGGTATCAGAGCTTCGTTGTGAAAATCAATGTCTAGAAAAGGTTCTCTTAAGTTCGATATCGTGAGGTTCGATGGGAAGGGAAACTTTGGTCTATGGCAGAGGCGAGTGAAGGATCTGCTAACACAACAAGGGATAAAGAAAGCTTTATTGGATTCAAGACCGGAGAAGATCACAGAAGATGAATGGGAAGAGATGCAGGACGAGGCTGTTTCAACGATTCGACTATGTCTATCAGACGACATAACACATCAAGTTATGGATCTCACAACTTGTAAAGAGATGTGGGAGAAGCTGGAGAAGATGTATATGTCGCGATCGTTGTCCAGCAAGCTATATCTCAAGCAAAGGTTGTATGGGCTAAAGATGCATTCAAATGCGGATCTTGTGGCGCATGTAAACACCTTTAATACCATCATCAGCGATCTTGCACGTGTAGACGTGAAGATCGAGGACGAGGATCAAGCCATGATCCTGTTGTGTTCTCTGCCTCCTCAGTATGAGACGCTGGTCACAGCTCTTACAGTCGACAAACAGACTATAAAGCCGGAGACAGTTGCGGCGACGTTAATCAGTCATCATGAAAGGCGGCAGCATACATGTTCTTCGGAACAGTCTCAAGGAGATGGATTGTATGTAAAATACAATCAGGATAAGGGGAAGCAGAAAAAAACATATGGAAACAATGGAAAATCAAAGCAGAAGAACAAGGACAAAGCTGTCTGTTTTGGATGTGGGCAGAAGGGCCACTTCAAAAAGGAATGTCCTAACAAGAAGAAATTTGGAAACTCATCAAAAGTGGTTCAGAAGGAAACAGATTCAGAAGGATCAACCGATTACGACATGTTAGCAGTCACAGCAGGAAATCACGCAGATTCCTGGATCATGGACTCATGTGCATCATTCCATATGACTCATAACAGAGATCTGTTTGAGACATATAAGAGTGGAAACATAGGAACTGTTCTGCTGGCAGATGATAGACCATGTACTATCATCGGCATTGGACATATCAAATTTCGGATGCATGATGGCGTAGTCAGAACATTGACTGACGTTAAGCATGTTCCGAAAGTGAAGAAGAATTTGATCTCATTGGGTACACTTCAGAGAAACAGATACAAATTCGTTGGAGAAGAAGGAGATGACGTTCTATCAGTATGCAAAGGAGACTTGGTCGTGATGCAGGGACTGATGACAGGTGGAAGTGTATATCGAATGGTCGGAAGTGTAGTTGTAGGTGAAGCTGCAACTGCAGAATCTGAAGCAGACAGTCTTCCTTTGTGGCACATGCGTTTGGGTCATATAGGAGAACATGGTCTGAACGAACTCCATAAAAGGGGTCTTATGGATGGTTTGAAGAGCTGTAAGATGGATTTCTGCAAGTTCTGTGTGATGGGAAAGCAGTCTAAAGCATCTTTCAAAACGGGAAAACACACAACAGAGGGTCTTCTTGACTATGTTCATTCTGATGTGTGGGGACCGACAAGAGAGCAGTCATTAGGAGGCTCAAGGTACTTTGTTTTGTTCATTGATGACTTCTCTAAGAAGGTTTGGGTGTACTTCTTAAGGCAAAAATCTGAGGTGTTCGCGAATTTCAAGATTTGGATTGCTGAAGTTGAAAACCAGACAGGGAGAAAGGTGAAGTACTTGAGATCAGATAATGGCACAGAGTATACTGATGGCGAATTCCAGAAGTTATGTGAGGAACGAGGCATTCAAAGGCACTTTACAGTGAGAAAAACGCCTCAACAAAAC
>OVBE01008059.1:0-17646 GCA_900406425.1 Iberis pinnata
TATCGACGGAAAACCGACGGATATGCCCGTCGGTTTTAGCGTGTTTTCTTGTAGTGAAAATTGTACAGTTTTTCAAAAAATGGGCCGTTTTCTTAACTAAAATTTTTAAACTGAAAAATGGGCCGCAAGCGCATGNCAATAATGTCGGGTGTGATAACACGTGGTGACCTCCAAAGATACCATCTCTAAACATTGATATGCTTTGATTAATCTAAATGAACCTAAAATCATAATAGATTAGCAACAACATCTTACTCAACGGTCAAAACTCACCCATTCTAGCTAGTTTTCAAATGCATGAGGTTATGAGAAATATTCAACGTACGACTTTATTTGCAGCCATCGGAGGCAGTTTCTCCTTTTAATTTTTTTTGTCAAAGTTAAATTAATTCACTACAAGAAAACCAGTGTATTAAAGACATATATTAAAGACAAAGAATATACGTCGTTATTTAACAACATGTTAGGGACAGAACAACGATGAAAAGTAAAAAACGTCGTTAACATGTTGCTATTTAACGACGCAAGAATATGTCCTTATTTAAAGATAATTTACCCACATGTCAACAACATATATAGTAATATGTTGTTCTTTTGTCGTTAAGTTTAACGACACATATAATATATGTTGTTATTTACCAATATCGTAACAACACATCTAGTTATATGTTGTTATTGTGTCCACCAAATTATTAACCACAGCTATATGTGTCGTTAAAATGTATGTACATGTCGTTAATTTTTAGTTATATACACTACAAGCATGTGTTTCACCGAATTTTGTAACTAATTCAACCCAACTATTAACAACATAAATATATGTCGTTAATATGTCATTACATCGATGTTAAGACGTCTTTAATTTGAAAATTTTCTCTATATAAGGTGGAGATGGAGTATTGTGATTCTCAAAAAAAAAAAAATTATGTCTTCTTCTAGATCAAATATTTTTCAATCTAGACAATGGATGTATTCGCGAATCAACGAAGATACGGGCGAGATGACAGAAGAATTTAAACGCGGATTGGAAGAGTTCATGCATTTTGCGACGAATCAAGAGATATGCCTCGAAAGTGGTAAACTGATATGTCCCTGTCTAAAATGCAACAATGGTAATTTCTTATCCGTTAATGAAGTTTGGAAGCATATTTATCGTAAAGGTTTTGCACCTAATTATTATATATGGTTATCACATGGAGAAGATTTTGTTGATCCACCTAATAGCATCATTAATAACCATAGTGTAGGAGATCTTAGAAATGAGCCTAATTTTAGTATTAACAGTTTCGATCAAGGATATACATATGAAAGGAATATAAATGTTGAATTGGTGAGAGAGGCATATTCTGGGTCGGTTAATTTAGAAAACTCTGTAGAAGAACCAAACCTAGAAGGTAGAGCTTTTTATGGAATGTTAGATGCTGCCAATCATCCAATTTATGATGGACGTAAAGATGGCCAGTCTCCATTATTATTGTCTGCTAGAATGATGACAATTAAAACAAATTTTAATATGTTAGAAGGATGTGTTGATGCATGGTCGCAACTACTCAAAGAATACTTGCCCGAGGATAATCTAGCACCTTCAACGTATTATGAAGTACAAAAGATGGTATCTAGGCTTGGTCTACCTTTTCAGATGATCGATGTATGTATCGATAATTGTATGCTATTCTGGAAAGATGATGCTCAAAGAACAGAGTGTCGACTTTGTAAGAAGGACAGATATCAACCCACAAGCGGAAGAACCAGAGTTTCGTACAAGCGGATGTGGTATTTGCCAATAACTGATAGGTTGAAAAGATTGTATCAATCTACCAACACAGCAGCTTCAATGAGATGACATGCTGAGCATTTTACAGATGGAGAAATATCGCATCCATCTGATGCAGAAGCTTGGAAACACTTCCAAACAACATATCCAGAGTTTGCTAGTGAGCGACGAAACATGTACCTCGGCTTATGCACGGATGGGTTCAACCCATTTGGAAAATCGGGGAGAAATTACTCTTTATGGCCAGTCATCTTGACTTCATACAATCTCCCACCTAATTTATGCATGAAACGAGAATTTTTTTTTTTTTGTTCTTGACAATCCTAGTTCCTGGTCCAGAGCATCCTAGTCGATCTCTAGACATTTTTTTGCAACCACTTATACATGAATTGAATGATTTGTGGTATAATGGAGCTTTAACTTTTGATGTGTCTCAACAACAAAAATTTTTTATGCACGCATTACTTATGTGGACTATAAGTGACTTTCCAGCATATGCAATGTTATCTGGATGGACTACACATGGGAGATTAGCTTGTCCATACTGCCAAGAAAATACAGACGCATTTCAATTGAAGAATGGAAGGAAGTCGTGTTTGTTTGATTGTCATCGCCGATTCCTACCCAAAAGACATCCTTATCGCAAGAGCAAGACTTTATTTAAGAAAGACAATGTGGTTAAATCTGATCCCCCTCCAGAGTTAGACGGTGAGTATATGCTCGAACAAATGAAAATGTTTGGTGTTGAGGAGACCGTTAATTTTGGAGGTAGCAAAGAAACTGAAGGAGATGCATACGGGTTCATGCATCACTGGCATAAGAAAAGTATATTTTGGACATTACCCTATTGGAAACATTACTTGCTAAGACATAACCTTGATGTGATGTACATTGAAAAAAAATTCTTTGATAACATAATAAATACATTGTTCAATGTTCAAGGCAAGACGAAAGATAATCTTAAATCAAGATTAGACCTTCCTCAGCTTTGTTGCAGGCTAGAGCTCCATGTCACAAATGATGGAAGGGTTCCGATCCCTATATATAGGTTATCAGTAGAAGCAAAGAAGAAGATATTCCAATGGATAAGAAATGATGTGAAATTTACTGATGGATATGCATCAAATCTCTTTAATTGCGTCGACTCAAAAGGGCACAAGTTCATTGGGATGAAAAGTCATGACTGTCATGTATTTAAAGAGAGATTACTCCCATTCGCATTTACTGAGCTCCTTCCAAAAAATGTTCAAGCAGCAATTGCAGGTACTTAATTTATATATATGATAGCTTAAATTCTTAACTTAGCGTATATATAAAAATTGATGAAGTTTCAAATTTTCTTAGGTATTGGAACATTTTTTCCGAGATTATGCACTCGTACGCTTCGAGAAGAGGTGATACAACAGATGCAAGATAACATCCCTGTGCTATTATGTGATTTGGAAAAAATATTTCTTCCATCATTTTTTGATGTCATGGAACATCTACCCATTCATCTTCCATGAGAGGCAGCGCTCGGAGGCCCCGTTCAATACCGTTGGATGTATCCATTTGAGAGATTTATGTTGCAACTAAAAAGAAAGGCCAAAAATCCAAGCAAAGTTGAAGGGTCCATCATTGCTCAAAGCTTGAATGAAGAAACATCACATTTTTCATCATATTACTTTGCACCTGAAGTACGTACAAAAGCTAGAGGGCCTAAACGCTATGACGACGGAGGAGAGAAACCATCATATAATATTGTTGGTGTCCCTGAAGTTTTTACACAAATAGGAAGATTAAGTGGTAAACCAAAGTATGTATGGTTCACAGATGAGGATCTCCACCATGCACATACCTATATCTTGAAGTATTGCGATGCCGTTCTGCCATATGAGAGGTTAAAATGAATTCAATATATAATTTTGTCTTTGCTACTTATGAATCAATCTTAATACTCTGAATTGTCATTCACTTTTTAGTTTATTCATCGAACAAGTTAAAGAAGCATATCCACATTTTTCTGATGATGAAGTGGACAACCTAAAATATGCAGAATTTTCCGGATGGTTGAAATATTATGTAAGAATTTAATACATTGTTATGAAGGTTAATTACTATACAAAATGGAGGTTAAATCATGATCTAATAAAACATTTCCAACGTGTGTACAAGTTAAATCATGTTCTAATATAACATTTTCAACGTGGTTTGAAGAGTTGGTGGAGGGACCTCAAACAAAGACTACAATTTATCCAATGTATTTCACACGTGGATTTGCATTCCAGACAGTTAACCAAAGAAAAGAAAAATCTACTGTCAACTATGGTATAAATGTTTGAGCGGACTCAATAGACTTCTATGGTATCCTCACTGAAATCATTGAAGTAACATATCTTGGACTCCTTAATATGAGATGCGTTCTTTTTAGATGTGAGTGGTATGATCATGTTCTCGGACGAGGGAAACGTAAGAATCGTTTTGGAGTTATTGATGTTAACTCTACGCGCAGATATGAGAAATATGATCCTTTTATTCTTGCTTCTCAAGCAGATCAAGTGTGTTACATTCCTTATCCTGTTCTTAAGAAAAGAACCAATCCTTGGATAACAACCATTAAAATCAATCCAAGAGGAAGAGTAGAAGGCGTTTATGAACAAGATCCTGCTATGCAACAAGATGCAATTCAAGAAATATTTCCGATCGCTCCAACAACGGAAGAGATAATGTTGACTAATCTGCAAAATCAAGAATTTGAAAACATTTATGATGATTCTGAAGATTTTGAAAATTGTGAAGAAGATATTGAGTTATCTACAGAATCAGAATAATTAATAAATTATTTACTTATGATAAATAAATTTTTTTTTTCAAAAAATAATAATAATTATTATGTGTAATAATTGTAACTTATTTATAACCAGCCTTATTTACAACTTTCAAAAAATTATAATCTTTAATTATTGACTACTAATGTTGACTAATGGTCAAAACGACGTTTTAACCCAAATTTTTGTGTTTTTTTTTTTTAAATGTGTTAACTCAAAATTTTGTTTTCCGGGAAATACGCTTAATTTTTAAGAATGGAGCCCAGCCCAATTTGTTAATAAAAAATATTTTATTATTACTTTTTAAAAACTTTCACCTTTTCACTTGTTAAATCCTTTTGACAAAAAAAAGAAGAAAAAAACTTGTCAAACCCTAGAACTCGGTATTGAAGACGATTGAGCAGATTTACTAAAAGTGAAGAAGACAAATCGGTATCAACAACTCAAATGATTTTGTATTCTTTATTTAATGTTTGTTGTTTATAATTATTTCATGAGTCTCTTGTTTGTTTTCATTCACACAGAGCATGCCATTTTTTTTTTTTGTAGAAACTTGTTAAATCATCTTGTTCGATTATTATATTCATGTTTGTTGCTTGATTATTTAATTCATTTTGGTTGTTCTTTGTTATTCTATTATTTGTTATAGTTGTTTGATTATTGGCTATTTAGTTCATTTTTGCTGTTCGATTATTGTAGGGTTAGTTCTTTGTTATTCTTGTAATTAGCCATTATTCTAGTTTTTCATTGTTGAGTTTTTGCCATTTTTAAGAAGCTTATCTTTTTGTTTATATATTTGTGTGATAAACAATAGTAACATTGCATCCATTGGTAACTGCAATTCAATCATTATACTCTATTTCTTACCTGTTTATTATTGTTTCAGACATATGGCTTCTCAAAGAAACACGGTAACAAATTATATGACCCAACGGAAAAATGGGAGTTTACCAACAACTACAGTGCCTAGCATGAGTGCTCGGTTTTTGGCTCCTGCCTCTTCTATTGGTGGCACTTCTACCGAATCAGTACCACTGTCTTCATCACCAGCCCCATCTGGTACACCAGACGTACACTATGAAGTTCCGGAGACACCGTCATCAAACGATGTACTATCGCACATGTCTTTGGAAGACTTGCTTCTTAGTCCGTGTAGGGAGAACATGCCTAAGCTTGTGCCTCCCTTAAACAATGCTCAAGACATAGAGGATGCATGGTATATACTATTACTTTAACTACTTGACTGAAATTTTGACATTTCAACGATTTAACTATTCTAGTTGAATTAAGTGTTCAAGTAAAGATAACTATAGGAGAAAATTTTGTTTTCACAACTGTATTTGTAGGTTCCACCTCACTCATGGAGTTGCAAGGCAAATAAAAGAGATTCTAGAAGCAGATTTAAAGGACTTATACTTCAATTGGACTAACACTCCTAAAGATTTTACTAATAAGTGGTTTAAGGCATTTGCTGTAAGTTTAATAATAAAAGTTATTGTCTCTTGATTTATTTTCATGACATCTTTTGTGTATGTTGGTACATGTCTCGTAAATAATTTTTCACAATTCTTTGTAGCAACATTTCAATTGGGATATTGTGCACACCGAGATTGTTCGTAAGAAGTTCAAAGCGCAAATGGCTAAGCAACAACGAGGATTAGTTGCAGATTGGAAGAGACGGTCAAAAAAACCTCCTTGGATGGAGCTCACTGTTTGGAACAAATTTGTTCAACATTACAATAGTGAAGAACACTTGACTAAGAGTGCGAAAAACTCGAAGGCAAGGAATGTTCCTAAAGATGGTTTAGGGAGGCCTGTGCATTGTATGGGACAGAAATCGTTTATCCGTAGCAAATATGAATTGGTAAACTTTTTTAGAATAAAATTTAAATTTTGAATACAATTTTGTTACAAGCTAACAATCTATAGTTTAATGTTTAGCGTTCTGAAACAGGAGAATTTCCTTCGCACATTGAGCTTCTTGGGGACACACACGAGAGGAAGTCCGATGGTGTTATTATTGATCCGAGAACTATCCATATTTTAGATGAGGTTAAGAAGAAGGCCGAAGAGCAATTATCTCAAATGTCGATATCTGAAGATGGGTTTGAGTCAACTTTATCAAAGACAGAGATGAGTGACTTATACAAATTGGTACATTTTCCTTTCATTTATTTATGTGAATTACATAATCTGCCAACATAATTATTATACATTTTTAATTTTATAGGTGGTTCCGGTTAAGAGAGGACGTCGTTATGGTTTTGGCTCAATTTCTGATTGTTATGTACCTACATCGAGCACTCCGAGTCCGGTTATTGTAACTCTTAAAGCACAACTCCTATCAACGCAAAGTGAACTTCAAGCTACTAAAGATATTGTGATACAACAAAAGACAGATTTTGATGCACAAATGGCAGCTATGAAAGCAGAGAGTGACGCTCGGTTTAAAGCTTTTGAAGAAAGATTCTTTTCTCAAATCTGATTATAATTTTAGATTTTGAACAATGAAAGTTTTTGATGTTGTGAGGTAAAGTCTTTACTAGATTAAAGACTAACTACTAGGGTTTTAAACTAATTTTGTACTTGTTATGCTTTTTAAAGCTAAATACAAGTATTAAAACATTTAGATATTAATTAATGTTATAATTATTTTTTGATATTTAATTTTTATTTCTATAATCTGTAAAATTATAAATAAAAAATTATTATCATAATTATCGTTAATATGTTGGTATTTTAACGACATAATAATATGTGTAGTTAAATACCAAAATTTTATAGATGATGTTATAAAAATTAATGTCGTTAAAGGTATATGTGCTGAACATATCGCTAATTAACGACATTTTCATAACGTCGTTAACAAAAAAAAATATCGTTAATATATATGACGTTAACATGTCGCTAATTAACGATATTATGAGTGTTGTTTATTAACAATACATTAACGACGTATTAAGTTATGTAATTAATTAACGACATATCAAAGATAATTGTGTATTGTGACATGAGTTTAATTTGTTTAATGTCACAAAAGGGTCGGTAAAACAGATTAACGACAGTTTTTGATGACGTTATTTGTCTGTTTTCATGTAGTAATTTAGTAATTCTCAGTTTAACTATCTACTGACACTACAATTAATTAATTTATATAAAAAAAAACAGTCACCAAACCCTCTTTTTCCCAATTTTACAATCAAATATTAAAACATTTGAAGATTTTAATGACACATATCATGCTTAGCTGTACATGTTTTAGAGAGTTGGTTATCTTTTTCTGTGAGTTAGAATTTCGTAAAGATAGCGTGCGTTTTATTAAGGTGATTAAGCTGGTTGAAATAAAAACTAAAAGAATTGGAGTAATACTTTAGCTTTGTATAAATTATTTTTTTTTTTTTTTTGTAAATTATAAATTCTTTTTATTGTGATATACAAGTTTATCTTATCAGTACTAGCTACTGTACTAGTTTCATATTTTGTGAAGAAACTCAAAATTGCTTAATTAGAAAACAATGAAATAACATTTGAAAAAAAAACTTAACTCGTTGAGTAAATAAAATCCATACATTTTAAAATGTGTAAGAGCAAGATTATTGAGGTACCCAAAATGAGTTTTTAAGGATCTTGGACCCATAATATTAATTTAAAAAGCTTTGCAGGTTTTGATCCAGATCTTGGTTGAGATACTTTGAACAAGTATCAGAACTGCCAGGTGGCGTCTTGTTATTGGTCCTATTTTATTTTTTGTCGATTTGGTTTTTTTTGTTGAGTTGTTTTTTCATAATTTTTCTTCTGGGGTTTGGTTTTTGAGTATTCGGTTCAGTTCCGGTTCTTCGGATCTTAAATTCGAATATCCAATTGATACTTTTCTAATATTCGGTTCGGTTCTTGTCAGTTCCGGGTCGGTTCGATTTCATTTTCTTATTCATGATTTTGTGTAGGGCTCGGCTTTCCGGTATTCGGTTCAGTTCTGTTTCTTCATATCTTAAATTCAAATACCCAATCGATACTTTTCTAATATTCAGTTCTATGTCGATTTCGGGTATTTCAGACACGAAATACCAAAAAATGCCCAAAATTTTCGGTTCTATGTTGATTTTTGGTTTTATGTTCAAATATTAATGCATTAACTAGTTAGTTTCAAAAAAATTTATATTCAAATATTTCATAAAATTTATGTTCAAATATTTTCAATTAAAAATTATAATTACAAAAATAATATTATTTTATTCTAAAAATTCACCATTTGGTTCCACCATTAATCCTCATAAATAAATGAATTTTTTTAATTTTTCTCTAATATTTTATAAATTAATAAATTAATTAAAGAATTTTAATTTGAATTTTACCAATAATTTTGCTCTAAGAATATAAAAGGTAATTGTTTCATAAAAAAGTTTGGTGCAGGGTGAGGGAAACAAGTGTCGGGCATGAAGCATGCCATGTTGCGAAGAAAAGACCCCAACGACCTAACCGCAACGTGGGGTTTTGCATTCGACACGCGTCTCTTTTATTTATGAGTTATACTGACACCTTCTCAGTTACTTCCTCGTAATTGCCAAACCTTAATTTCTTTCAAACAATTTTAGCTTTTACTACTCGACAAAGCATTTTAAAACTTGCCATTTGACTGTTTGAATCCAAATACGTCATGATGTTCAACTCGCACTTGAAATTATAAAATTGAACGCTGAGTTTGAAGGTTATAATTAATATTTCTTGTTAGGGTTGCTCTAATATGATATCTTAGAGAAGGTATATATATAATGATCGACGAGTACTTTATATAACTGCGATTACATTTTGATTAGAATATGTAAGTGTTGTGTTATGATATAATGATTTACTGAACAGTTTCAGTTCTCTTAGGTAACCTAATCTTCAATACAAACATACCAAACCTAAAATTTTTTAACTTAGAATAGATGGCCGATCGGTATAATTAACTTTCGTTTAGTAAATGGAGTAGTATTTAGAGAGTTAAATATACATTTTTTCTTTATAAAAGACGTACTATTTCTTTATTCTTGTCGGAAATATTTCAAATGTCACATGTCGTAGTTATTTAATTCCAAAGACTATAACTATATTATGCAAAAGCTTTAAATTAAAGTTTAAGCTCAAACAATCGTAAAAGACATGCATATGTTGGATTTGAAACCTACGTACAATATTAAAACAAGAAAAACAAATAAACACCAAATTGAATATTACCAGAATGGTTTGTTATTACTAGAAACAAAAAAATAACTTATATTTTATTGATCAGACCAGTAATATTTGATTAGAAAATTCCAACTACAAATTGTTAAGGTTTCATTTCAAAAGTTAGAAAACAGAGATGAGATTATTAATAAAACTAATTAACTTGGTAGAACCAATGAGGTCTCAAACCACCTAACTAACCACGTTTATTTTCTTAGTACAATATATCAATAATGTAGTTTACCAACATTATACATATCGGATCCACTACAACAATATATTAACAGAAATTAAAAACAGATTTACGTCAACATGGTTGAAATAGTAAAAAAAGAGAGGAGATTTTTGAATATAACTTGGATATTTTGCCTCGATTTTTTATATCAGATTTGAAAATTATGGTTGGTGATTGGTATATAGATGAGTGATTCGTAGGGTGATGGTTTATAAACACAAAAATAAAAAAGTAATACCACTAAATATATAATATATCTTATAATTAGTTTTTTGATATCTAAGTCATAAATACTCTAGTCCTTTTTGTTTTAAATTTCATTTTACCCTCATGACACTTTCTCTCACTCTTACTTGCTTTGGGTAATCTTTTTTTTTTCTTGTCACAAATTTGTTTTTTTGTGACAATATTGTTTTTTATTACTTATTTTTTAGGTTTAGATTTATTATTTATTTTTGTGTTTTGAGTTTATATTTTGGGTTTAGGGTTTATATTTTGGGGTTTAAGGTTTATATATTTTGGAGTTTAGGGTTTACATTTTGGGATTTTGGATTTTTATTTTGGGGTTTATGCTTTATATAATTTTGAATTTATGGTTTATATTTTTTGGGTTCATGGCTTACGTTTTGGAATTTTGGGTTTATATAATTTGGGGTTTAGGGTTTATATTTTGGGGCTTTGGGTTTCTATTTGTGGGATTTAGGGTTTACATTTTGGGTTTAGGGTTTATATTTTGGGACTTTGGGTTTATTTTTGGAGTTTTGGGTTTGTGCACATAGGTAATTCGACTAATATTTTCAATAATTCGACTATCATTTTCAGTAGTCCGTATATTCATGAGTTTATATTTCATTAACCAAATTTACCATTCATTTTTAAAAACTCTATTTTAAATATTTTTATTCTTATTAGATTCATAGAAGAATTTTGTTTTTAAATACATAAAAATGATGAAATTATTTGAATTAAAATGTCTAATCTATAAAAAAAAGATTGAAGGGATGAAATTAGAAAAAAAAAAAAACTTACTTGCATATTTCACATTGAGACTAAAACTGAGATAAGTTTAGTATATTAATATTAATATTTTAATAATATAAAGATGTATATATTTATCTCATTTTGATAAAGCTATGTATGTATATATGACCAATTAAGTCAAAATAAAATAGTAAGAAATAACATCATCGTTACTTAAATATAATAATAATTTTGATAGAAAAAAATTCTTTCACGTGGCGCTATCTACTGTCAACTTCAAGTACATGGCAACTGCTCTCTAGCTTTAGTAGACACGTGGCGTCAATCACACACGCGATTCCTTTTTCTTTTTTTTTTCATTTGTTTGTAATTTGGTATGTAGGACCCATTAAATCATATTATCGCCTAATCCAATTACTTATAGCCACGTCCTACATAACTTTCCGCAAAAGATGAGCGTCTCTTTTTTTTGTCATCTAAATTTATTAAAACTTAAACATTACAACATTAGAAAATACACCAAAACATTGCCCGACAACCCCGGGAAGCGAGAAGCAACATTAATCGACCAAACAAGCACTCAACCAAATCTTGACTCGGTTTAACTAATTCTCACAAACCCAATCAGAATAGAATACATACTCCGCAAGAAGCCGACGAAGGCACGTCAAACACTGCAGCTAAAGAGGTAGGTTTACACGGACGCCTGTCACGAACGACCGATAAATCAGGTTGACAAGCGGGATCACTAACACTGAGCGTCCTGGAAATGCTTGACCCGACAAGAAGATAACGCTGACATTGTCTTTAAGCTGGATCTGGAGGCAAGAGAAGAAAAGGCGAGAGAGCCAGAGAAGCCAAGAACCGAGATGGGTAGCCAAACAAAAGGAAAAAAGGACCAGAACTGAAAAACGGCATCGGAGCCGAATCCCACCCGAACACTACCGCGAACTAAGACCAACAGTGCACCAGCACTAAAGCACATACAAAAACAAGAAAACGAAACCCAAAGACCTAGCTACTAGAAAGAGGACCTCGCCTACCAAAACAGAGGAAACTCAAACCCTTAACCACAACAAGCCAAACTCTGCCAAAGCTCCTTCTAACCCAACCAAAGATCAAGCCACAGCAAGGAGAGGGAGCGAGGATCTTACCAAAGAGGATTTGAAATCGAGCAGGAGGAGAGGCAAAAACCGGATTCGACTCACCAGATCCGATTAAAAGAAGCGCGAGGACCAAAGGGATAGCGTTCGTTCTAAGCGGAACCGTCGGTCCAACCGGACCCGGCGCTGTACCTCCTTCATCGACGCTTGAATCGGTGCTAAGACACCGGATCTCACTTGACTGAGGGAAGGGAGAAACCTCGTGGAACGTGAGACTACCACCAGCACATGGAAAGAACGCTAAAGCTACACAAAGAAAAGAGAGGAGGACCGGCGGCGGCGCTGTAGGAGCCGCCGACCGCCGATCACACACATACACAGGATAGCGGCGGCTAGGGTTCAGAGAAGAAAAAATCGCACGAAGGAGGAGAGAGAGACTTCACAGAAAGTAAAGTTGAAATCGATGAGCGTCTCTTATTTTAGTTCTTATATGTTAAGATACTGAAATTGTTTTGTTTTTGAAAAAAATTATCTAATAAATTCAATAACCTTCTTTCTAAATTTTTTTATTACTCATATAGGAGTAATATAAATAACGAATATTTATTGATTTTTAGTGTTTATTTTTGGATTTTGATTTTGGTGTAGTTTTAGATTTTATAAAAATTTGAATGATAGTTTTTAGTTTTTAGCATTATTTTTTAAAAAAATTTAGTTTATATGTTACTTTTTAATGATAAAACCATAAAAATAAATATAAAATTTAATTATAACAAATATTATATCTTATAAAAAAATTTATCAGAAAAAATCAATAAAATTTTGTAATTTATTTTTGAAATACTAGCTTTCATAATAAATTATGTGATATTATATATATATAATTATAAAATATGGCTGATAATATTATTTTTTTTATAAATCTAATTAAATGAAAACTGTTAATTACTTTCATGATTTCTAAGAAACAAAAGAAAATGTGTAAATAAACCAAAATTATGTTAATGATGTTATTTTTATCAAACCATCTATTTTTTATGTCAGTAATGTTATTTTTTATTTTTTAGTGTGAATAATGTTATTTTTATTTATAATGTAAAATTGTGTAAAGAAGCAAGACATAAAAATAATTATTTTTGAAAAACAAGGTTTTACGAAAAAAATATTAAAAAACATCAAAAAGTTGGTTATGGATTTTGTTTACAATTTTTAAAAACTTTCAAAAACTAGTGTAAAAACTATTAAAATATAATATCAATTTTGTTGAAAAAACACATCAGTCGACAATGTTTGATTATTATAATTGGTAGATGTTTGTAACCATGTATAGAATACCCATTAGGCTCTAAAAATAATGGTGTAGAGTTCTTTGAACTCCTCAAGAATGGCTAAACAAAAACATTAGCATTTAAGTGTTTTTGAATTTTTGAATATCATTCCAATACACTTTTTCTTATATAGCTTTTTTTTTTTTTTTTTTTTTTTTTTTTTTNTTTTTTTTTTTTTTGCTTAACAGCATATTAATAGTGTTATGAGCTTGAATGTTTAATATTTATGAAGAATCCAAAATCTTTTAGAAGTGGGAGAATCGTGTTTACAAATGTTTTCTTCACTTATATTTGGTCTGATAGTTTTGATGATTTTCTAAAGGCGAAAGAATTACCCATTTTTTCTAATAGAGCATTTGACTATGCACGCAGAAAATTACATGCATTTGTAGAAACAGGAAAAAAGTGGAGGACTGATGTGGATGACATTTATGGCATTCTACATCTTAATAATAATCACTAGATAACATTATTGATATCTATTGGTTATATATTATATATGGTTCGATATGTATATTCTTGTTGAGATATTTTTTTTTGTTACAACAATATAAGATCAAGTACAACGTTGATGGTTCGATACAACGCTATAAAGCTCGGTTAGTTATTCAAGGGAATCGACAAGTGGCTGGTGATGACTATACAGAGGTCGGTCATTAAAATGTCTACTGTCCGAACTCTGTTACGTCTTGTTGCAGCTAAGAACTGGGATGTGCATCAGATGGATGTTCACAATGCCTTTCTTCACGGTGACTTGGTTGAAGAGGTTTATATGAAGCTTCCTCCAGGTTTTCGACACACACATCCCGACAAAGTATGTCGGCTTCATAAGTCTCTCTATGGGCTTAAGCAGGCTCCTAGATGATGGTTTTCCAAGCTCTCTTCTTCGTTGCTTCGTTTCGATTTTCAACAGTCATATGAAGATTATTCTTTGTTTTCTTATTCTGTTGATGGTAACGAGTTGCGGGTATTAGTGTACGTTGATGATTTGTTGATATATGGTAACATCAACTCTCTCTTTGTGCGATTTAAAGACTATCTTGGGCGGTGCTTTCACATGAAAGACCTTGGTCGTCTTAAGTATTTTCTCGGGATTGAGGTGATTCGCAGTTCGGCTGGCTTTTACCTTTCTCAACGCAAGTATGCGTTAGATATCATCTCTGAGTATGGGCTTCTCGGTTCGCGACCCGCGGCTACTCCGCTAGAGCAGAATCACCGACTTGCTACGTCCGAGAGTCCCCTATTTGATGATCCGAAGAAGTATAGGAGATTAGTGGGTCTCCTTTTTTACTTAACGAACACGCGACATGAGTTGTGTTATGCTATATATACTCTTTCTCAGTTTATGCAAGTCCCGAAGGTGATCCATTGGGAGGCTGCCTTACGGGTTGTACGGTTCCTTAAGGGCAGTCCCGGGCAAGGCATAGTTTTGTCTTCTAATTCTAATCTTTCGCTTATGGTCTATTGTGATTCTGATTGGGCTTCTTTTCCATTGACTCGTCGGTCTTTGAGTGCTTATGTTGTCTTACTTGGTGGGTGACATGTTTGTTGGAAGACCAAGAAGCAAAACACTGTAGCTGAAGCTGAGTATAGAACTATGGCTGCTGCTCTTCGTGAGATCAAGTGGGTTCCAAAATTGCTGGTTGAGATGGGCGTCGATATATCTATGCCAGCTCGTTTATTGTGTGATAGTAAGGCCGCGATTCATATCGCTGCTAATCCGGTCTTTCACGAACGGACAAAGCACATTGAGTCGGATTGTCATTTTGTTCGTGATGCGGTTCGAGATGGTCTGATCGTCACTGAGCATGTTCGCACAGATTCTCAAGCTACAGATATTCTTACCAAGGCTCTTGCACGCAATCAGTTCTTATTTTTACAGTCTAAGTTGGGCGTTCAGGATCTTCACGCTCCAACTTGAGGGGGAGTTTTGGTTATATATTATATATGGTTCGATATGTATATTCTTGTTGAGATATATTTAGTTTGTTACAACAATATATATCTCCTACATCTAAGGAGATCGATTCATAAAGTTTGTATAAAGTATTTGACAGTGAGATGAATGAAATCAAGTCGTTTGTGATACAAAGTTAACAATATCATTACCTAACTACTCTATTGATGTTTCTGATTATGGATTGAAAGACAATAAAAACGAACATATTGTCACAGCATTTAACCCAATGGCTCATATGCTTCCCCATTTACTTTAAGCAGTAGCGCCACCTTCTGAAAGTGTAACAATACAAAATCGGAAGACCATGATAAGGGATTCCCTAAATGCTGAAAAATAGGTGACTGTCTAATTTACGCGATCAAATTCGTTGAGCGTCATGCATTAGGTGAGGAATTTAACACACCTATATCATATGTGAAGATCAAGATGGTAAGAGAAAAACTTGCAGTAGAGATATTCGATGAGACAGAACAACATGGACAAACTGTTTCAAATCCTTTCCCATTTGGAGAAAATGATCGTGACTTACTATGTAGATGACAATTCAATTATGTTATTTCACGACTTATAATATTTAACTTTTCTTATGCGTTTAATTGTTAACCTTCAATTTTCTTACAAATTAGTTTTAGCTAAATTTTGCACAATTTTTATTTGTAATTGTCAAAATGATTATTATAAAACTAGTTAGCTTTAGTTTAATGACCAAGAGAGTATCAAAATATTTATACTTCCTACTTTGATCCAAGAGAATATGAGAGTAGGAAAAATATATCGTAGCAAGGAGGAATTACAACATAGTTTGCGTATGATCACTATTTATTAGAATTTTGATTACAGAACTGTCAAGTCGGCGAAAACTTTGCTAGTGCTCAATTGTTATGTTGCTGGTTGTTCGTGGAGGATTTGTGCATCAGCAATTAAATCATCCTTTGAATTTAAAGTACGTATATAACCATACATGATATGCTACAGAGAGATGTTCTCGTCATCGGCAAGCTACATCAAAATGTAGTAAAGATCTATATTTGATGAAGTTTCCAAAAGTTGTTATGGGTATTAAACTTATGCACATTATGGATTTTGTGAAAGCTATATATGGAATTAATATTGATAATTGGAAATCATACAAAACATTAGTGCATGCACATGAGTTGATACATGGTACATGAGAGAGTGGTTATGAGGATTTGTCCTCATATTTGCATACAATTGAGATAACAAATCCGGGTACATATACCAAATTAGAATGCGATGCACAAGACAAACTTAAGTATTTGTTCATTTCATTTGGTGCTTGCATTAGTGGTTTTTTGTTTATAAGAAATGTGATTGTATTGGCTAGAGCTTATTTGAAGGGAAAGTTCGAAGGTATTTTTTTATTACTGCTCGGCAAGATGGAAGTGGAAGGATATTCCCTTAACTTTTGGAATTGTTAATTCAAAAAACGATGGTTCATGGGAATGGTTTTTCACTCAGTTACGGATGGTGTGCAGAGATGAATCGGAGTTGGTGATCATTTTTGATTAAAACAAACCCATTTCCAAATCTATTGGGAAAGTGTATCCAATAGCACGTCAAAGAATATGTACTTAATACCTTCATCAGAACCTTTTCACAAGGTTCAAAGAGAGTGGTACACTTAGGTTGGTTAATAAAAGCTTATAATGTCTATAATGTTTCTGAGTCTAATACACTCCTTGATGATATTCAAAGAGAAATCCTAACCTCGCAAGATATTTGGAAAAATCTTATGTTCATTTGTGCTATGCGTGAACTTTACAGAGAAATGATATGACATAATGACAAGCAATATCATTAAATCTTTCAATAGTGTACTTGTATATGCTCGCAAATATCCTATTGCTTGTTTTTAGAAAAATTATGACAAGTGGTTTCTAGATGGTATATGACACGTTGGAAACATGCTATGTCTTTGCAACCGTTCTTTACTCCTAGGATGGAGAGAAATTTAACACCGATGTAATACTGAAAAGACTCTAACTGTACAATGCATATATGGAAATCGAAGTCATGTTACTAGCGGTCAAGTTGCTTATGTGGTTGATATACATGAGCTATTATTTATAATTAATGTTAGTTAAGTTGATTTATAAAGTAATTAACATTTCTAATTTTTAACATAATTTTTTTTAACAGAGGACTGTTAGAATTTCAGAGTTTGATTATCATGAACATGAAGAACAAGAGAGAGAGAGTGAGAGTAAGTATAGAGAGAGAAATGAAAGA
>OVBE01008060.1:0-17644 GCA_900406425.1 Iberis pinnata
ATATAAAATATATAAAATATATAAAATAATTTAATATATTTACTATATATAATACTTTAAAATAAATATTTTTAATAGTTATATGCAATTTTTTATATAATCACATTCTGCTCTACTAATCAGTAAATTATGCATATTAAACAAGAGCATACAGCTTCTGCAGCATACTGCTTATGCTGCATACAACTTTTGTTTTAGTCTACGGATTTCCAATCAGGGCCTCTCTCACGTGCTTCTCTCTTCTTTTTTAATCAGGAAATTCCACCCCTCCCCCTCCTTGGTTTTTTTTGCAATTTCAATCATATAAATTCAAAATATAAAATCACAAAATGTTATCTAAAATCACATATTTTTCTACATATTGTTGGTGTCGAAACTCCCTTAGTAGGATTTTGTCCGAGCTGGTAGTGCAACTTTATGTGGCTAAGCATGTATAAGTTCCAGAAAAATTTGCTGAGAGAGTCTTCACACTTTAGTATGATGAGAGGGCAACGTAGTACCCATCACGTAGCCAGACCCATATCGGTATGGACGCAGGTCGAACGAGCGAAGACCAAGTCAAAGGGTCCCGAATTTCCAGGGATACGCCGAGATAGCAGGAGCAGAGAGGCGGGGTCACAGTGTGAAGATCGAAACAAATTCAGTTGGGTCCAGAGAAAACCTGAGATGTATAAATAGAGAGAATAAAAAATGAGCAGGATCTTTTGGCCATTTCTCTAACATTATTCACGTAATTTGTAATACAAATTCTTAAAGCATTCTCGATAATCAATCAATAAAAATCTCTCTCTTATATCAATTTAAGTTGTGTGTTGTGTGTTTTCTTCTTATTATAACGAAAATCATCGAACTCCTTATTGTGATTGAATGAACTTATTAGTTTTGTGGATTTCAACGTCCACAAATCGGCGTCGTCTGTGGGGACTTTAAAGATTTTCTGACGCAAAAGGAAAAACTGAAACCAAATCTAACACTATCATGGCCGACTTGTCGCCAAAACTAGAAGGATACACCACCACAATCCACGCACTCCGCCAGTTCGTGCAATACATGTCAAAGAGGCTGGAAATGCAAGACGCTGTAAATCAATCCCTCCTCGACCGACTTGACAAAATGGCGAAAGAATATGCGGAACAAACCAAGGCAATCAATAGATGCCTTAACCAGGCGGTTTCTTCGCGGTGGCGACCGCTCAGGACTTCCTCCCGGCGATATCCCATCTCCGGGGAGCATTCCAGGAGGTTGACGTTTACTTCAACCCCAAACTCAGTCAAAACGCCCCTCCAACACCACTGAAACCCCTCCAAACGACGACCTCCAAGAGGAGCACCCCGATCCAAAGGGCAATCAATCCCAAGACGATCCCAAATAGCTAGATCACGTGAAGCGCGTCGAGGCCTCAGGCGACGAAGGGCATCATGTCCACCGGTCTGAAGAATCAGATGGAAACTCCGATGAAGATGAGGATGACAATCTCATTCCCCCCCCCACCCTCCATCTGATAGAACATGTGATCTCAGCGCTCGATCCAGGAGATCCAAGAGATGAAAAATTCTCTCCATGAAGCCTTCAGACAAATGAACTCCAAAGTCCACCAGGCGATTAGTTCGGCTCCCAAGTTGGACCGACTCATGGAGAAGACGCTCCGCAGCCCGTATGCCCCGCACATCAAAAACGCCAAAGTGCAAAACCTTGGGAAAATCAAAATTCCTTTTTACAAAGGAAATACAGACTCCAATGCGTACATGATAGCTTTTCGTATTGCGGTTGGTCCAGCACAATTCAATGAAAACGAAAAGGACGCAGGGTATTGTCAACTCTTCCCCCGAACACCTCCAAGGACCAGCGCTCACCTTGTTCTCGTGACTACATGAAGGATCGATCCACAATTTCAATCAAATAAGATTAATGTTCCTGAAGCATTACTCAGTATACATAGAGAGAGATATCTCATATGCCGACATGTGGAGTATGACCCAGGGGCCAAATGAATCCCTCCGACAGTTTATCAACCGGTTCAAAGAAGTAATATCTTGGGTGGTAGTAACCAATAGTGCTGCCATCGCCGCCCTCAAATATTCGGTCTATGACGAATCAGAATTCCAGAAGGATTTGATATTGAACCCGCCGACAACCATAGATGGTGTCTTACATAGAGGGAAGGTGTTCGCGTGAATAGAGGAAGACTTAATTGAAATGTGGAAAACAAGTCGGGAGAAAAACCCGTTGAACCAACCGCCGCCTCAAGGCACAATTCCCCAGCAGGGAATCAAACATTCTTCGCTGGAAAACCTAAAAGCAGTTCGTGGAACCAAAGGAAACGATCTGAGGAACAATGAAATAATGTAGAAGCTTTAAGTCTTTCTAGTCGGGCGAGTTAATGGAGCCCAGCAAGAATAAGGTGACAGATGCCCAACCGGAGGTAGACGATTCAAACAAAGAAACCAATCCAACAAAACGAGTCTCAGAGGAGTTGTCCAAGATGGCACCAACCCCTCCATTTAAAATTCGGATTATCATGATCATAGGAACCATCTATTTGGGCTTAATTCAGTTATCGCGATTAAAGCGTACAGACGAATGGCAGCTTCATACGAGAAGTGGCAGACCAAACCCCAGATGGCGGGAGAGCCTATCCTATTCGACGAAATGGACACTACCGGTCTTGATGTCCCATATGCCGATCCATTGGTCATCGAACTCATCCTAGAGGAATACAAGATCGCGAGAATACTCATAGACACTGGAAGCTCGATATATTTGATTTTCAAAGAAACATTATCCAAGATGGATATAGACCTCTCGCGCATAAAAGGACCCCTACACCCTTAACGGGCTTCACGAGCGAGACTTCCATTACGATTGGGACGATCAAATTACTTATGCATGCAGTAGGAATATCGAGGATGATCGAATTCACAAAAATAGACCGAGCAGCCATATACAACGCGATCTTAGGAACACCTTGGAGAAACTTAATAAAGGCGGTCCCCTTTACTTATCACCAATGCGTCAAATTTCCCACTAAGGAGGGAATTAAAACGATCAAGGGGAGTCAGAGGTCAATACGAGCCTGCTACCTAGCTGAACTCAAACTCGGAGAAAAGACCTTATAGCAACTATAGATCGGGGAGCAAGCCACCTTAGAAATGCTAAGCTACAAGGAACCTAAGCTAGACGAGGTAACACAATACTACATCAACCCAGAACTCCCTGAACGTTGCATCGGGATAGGCTCGAAAGTTACGTAAAGACATAAAAAGACCTAATCAACTTCCTTAAAGAGAATAAGCACACTTTTGCTTAGAACATGACGGACATGCCCGAAATAAGTTTAAATATTATATTACACTAACTAAACGCCGAACCGATTTATAAACCGGTCAAGCAAAAAAAACGCAAGTTGGGTGCTGAGCGGGCTCAGGTAGTCCGAGACGAGGTAGAGAAACTGCTGGGGGCGGGATCCATCACCGAGGTAAAATATCCAGATTGGCTGGAAAACCCCGTCGTGGTCAAGAAAAAGAACGGGAAGTGGAGAGTATGTATCAACTTCACCTACCTGAATAAGGCATGCCCTAAGGACAGTTTCCCCCAACCAAACATAGACCAGCTGGTCGAAGCCAAGGCTGGTTACAAACTCCTCTGATTCATGGACGCATTCTCCGGCTATAACCAGATACTCATGCATCTAGAAGACAAGGAAAAAATGGCATCTATTATCAATAAGGGCATTTATTGCTACAATGTAATGACTTTTGGCCTGAAGAACGCTGGAGCTACTTACCAACGCCTAGTTAACAAGATGTTCTCGGAATAGCTTGGCAAGACGATGGAAGTCTACATAGATGACATTCTTGTAAAATCATCCGAAAAAGACGACCACGCGAGCGACTTGCGCGTCTGTTTCCAGATATTAAACACCTATGGAATGAAGCTGAACTCGGCCAAATGTACCTTCACAGTGACCTCTGGAGAATTCCTTGGCTATTTAGTGACAAAAAGAGGTATTGAAGCTAACCCCAAGGAAATCAACACGCTATTGAGAATGTCGTCGCCCAAAAATACGAGGGAAGTACAAAGACTGACAGGACACATAGCAGCCCTAACACGGTTCATATCCAAGTCAACCGACAAGTATCTACCATTTTACAACCTCCTCAAGACTTACTTGATGACGCCTCCGGTCCTATCTAAACCAAACAAGGGAGAAATTATATTCTTATACATTGCAGTATCATCACACGCAATATGCTTAGTCTTGGTACACGAGGAGCTCGGTAACCAAAAACCAATATTATACCTCAGCAAGATCGTAGACGACGCAGAGACAAGGTACCCAACAATAGAAAAATTAGCTCTGACAGTAGTGCATTCAGCAAGGAAATTATGATTCTACTTTAAATCACACTCGATCGTCGTTTACTCTAACCAACCCCTGCGAACGATCCTACATAGCCCCAACCAATCGGGGAGGCTTTCCAAATTGGCAGTCGAGCTCAGCGAGCATGATATAGAATTCAAGAGTAGAACTTATGAAAAATCTCAAGTCCTCACAGACTCCCCCCTGCAATGGAGACCATATCCGAGTACTATGAAGCACGGTGGTCCATGTATGTCGATGGGGCAAGTTCTAAACACGGTTCGGGAGTAGGAATACGATTGATCACCCTAACATGGGAGATGATTGAACAGTTATTTTGGCTGAACTTTACAACATTAAACAACAAAGCTGAATACGAAGCAATGAAAGCCAACCTACGCCTGATAGCAGCAATCGGGGAAGAACGGGTCAACGCCTATTATGACTCCCACCTGGTCACGGACCAATACAGCGGTGAATACGAGAAAAAGGATGACCGAATGGAAGTGTACTTAGATATGGTGAGAACACTCTCTAAAGAGTTCCTGGAATGAGACCTGATCAAAATTGTTAGAGGGGAAAATACGCCCGCAGATGCCTTAGCCGCCCTATCATCAACGACATATCCTCAAACGATAAAAGTCATACCAGTAGAGACCATCGATAAACCTAGCATATCCGTGTCAAAGCCCACATGCGTCATACAAGAAACAATAGAAGAATACAACGCAAATCCAGACCCAGAGGATGTCGAAGAAGACGAGGTCCCAATGGAAATAGACGAGGCCGAGGCGGAGATAGACTGGAGAATCGAAATACTTTCATACATCACTGACAGGATCTTACCACCAAAGAAGTAGGACGCCAAGAAACTCAAAGCTAAAAGCGCAAGATACCTTCAACTAGACGGGAACCATTACAAATGGAGCGTACGAGGTCCATTACTAAAGTGCATTTTCGGCCACGAAACAAGGAAAATTATAAGAGAAATCCATGACATAGTGTACATAAACCACTCAGGTGGTAGAGCTTTGGCATTCAAAACTAAACGATATAGTTATTATTGGCCAACCGTGATCACGAACTGCGAACAACACGCCTTGAAATGCGAAAAATGCCAAAAACATGCACCATTGATATACCGGCCTACTGAGGAGATACAATCCATCACCGTGCCATATCAATTTATGCGATGGTCCATAGACATAATTGGTCCCATGTAAAGGTCGAAGCAGAATTGTTTCCTACTCGGCTTAACCAACTATTTTTCTAAATGGATAGAAGCTGAATCATTCGCCAAGGTCAAATCCAAGAATGTAGAGCCCTTCGTTTGGAAAAACATAATCTGTCGCCACGGGATCCCCTATGAAAGACATACTGACAACGGTCCCCAGTTTACATTAGATAGGCTCAAGGATTTATGCGAAAGAATAAGAGTAAATCTCACCTACACAACCCCGTATTACCCACAGGCTAACAGCCAGACAGAGGCCGCAAACAAAAAAATATTGGACGGTCTAAAAAAGAGACTAGACGCCAAAAAGGAAGGTGGGCTGAGGAATTAGAAGGAGTACTTTGGTAATATCAAACAACACCCAGGAAAGGGACTAACGATTCCCCATTCGCCCTAGTGTACGACACCCGAGGCAGCCATACTAGCTGAAGCAAAAGCACCAAGCCTGAGAAGGGAGCTGGCACCTCAAAATACTGACCAATAAGACCAGAAACTTATAGATATACCCGATACCATCGACGAAAGGAGAAACCAGGCGACCATAAGACTACAAATTTATCACAACGCCGCAACACGTTTGTTTCAAAAAAAAATTAAACAAGAAGATTTACTGAAGGAAAGCTAGTGTTGCGCGAAGTTTTTCCCGCAAGGGCAGAGAAGAATGCAGGAAAGTTATGAATCAGATGGGAGCCACACAAGATATCAAAAACAATTAAACTGGGAGTATATGAATTAAAAGACATAGACGGGAACGAGGAAAGACACCCATGGAATGGTCAACACTTAAAAAAATTATACTGTTAAGAACAAACAAGTTAGTTTCATCACAATCTTGTTTTACGCTATTTGTACATCTAATTCAGTGAACTACGACCAAAGCTTGATCCCCATTTCAGGGGTACGTAGGCAACTCTGTTTAGGGAGTTCAACTATGTTTATGAATATAATTATCATATCCATCAACTTTTCCTCTAAATTTTTCTCGAAAAATGGGGAAGACGTATTCGTTCTTCACGACCAAACCCAGCCCATCCTATCCTTTCTTATAAATTTTTCTAGAAAAATGGGGGAGACTTATTCGTTATCCACTCCCTGACCCAACCCACTCTATCCTTTCTTCTAATTTTTTCTCGAAAAATGGAGGAGACATATTCGTTCCTCACTCCCTGACCCAACCCGCCCTATCCTTTGTTCTAAATTTTTCTCGAAAAATGGGGAGACCTATTCGTTCTTCACTCCCTAAGGTTGCCCGCCCTATCCCTTCTTCTAAATTTTTCTCAAAAAATGGGGGAGTCGTAATCGTTATTTACTCTTTACCCCAACTCACCCCATCTTTTCCTCTGACTTTTTCATGCACAATCGGGGAGACCTACATGACCTTTAACATACAACTCCGCAACTGGGGGCTACTCATAAACCAACCAGCTAAGATTTGAGAGAAAGGATGACTACCCAATAGCACTACCCGGAATTCGGAACACCTGGGGGATACCGACATTCATTAATCATCCACTACGCTTTCAGTCACTTCCGCCTGCTTCTCTACCAATATCCAGGCAGAAGCGAGGGGAGAATACCATACCGTACCTAACATATCTAACAAATTGGTAAGATCATCCAAACCCTCATTTGTTTTTTTGTTCCAAAATTTAATGTTTATAACGTAAATAACTATCCACTCATATTACATTGTGTGATATAGCCAGTCATACAATACATCGCAGACCCCCTAAAGGGTATTAGCCTGAGAAACCCTCAGCAACGTATGAGCGCTAAAGCCGAGTCCTGTCTCGCAACAATGCATTGAAATGATCACAAACGTTCTTAACAATTGATATATCAGTCTTCTTATAACATTTGATCTCTCAAATAAGTATGCCACTTTATATAAATAAATCTGATAGTAAAACCTCCAATCATCACTTCGCATTCAGGGACAATACCATTCAGTCTAAATGTCACCTACGTAAACTCGAAACTAACCCAACACGAAGAATGCATTTCAAAATCGACCGAATCAAAAGGAAGAGCAAACCATATGAGTAAAAGACATAAATATAAAGATCATACTACTGAATGAGCATAAGTTCAGGTAAAAGCCTCCCCATGCAGTCAAGTTCAAAAGAAATTAAAGAGATTGGGTAAAATCCTTCCCAGGTAGCACGTTCAGAATTAAACAAACTTACAAGAAAATAAAAGGTGCATGAAAGGAGGACGCCATGAAAAATCACTCCGCCGCGTCTAGATTGTCATGCCCACCCTTGGGGGCTTCTTTCCTCTCCACAATCGCAGTCTCTCCTATGCAAATTGCAACCTCAACCGTCTTGTCCAACACTCCCCTTGCGTTTGGGTTGACCTCCTCAGTGGAAAAATTTTATGTGGTCTCCTCAGCTAGGGCCACGTCCTTCTCAGTCTCAACAGTGGCCACCTCAACTATATCAAAAGTCGGAAGGTTAGTACCATAAGGGTTTATTACACCGATCAGACTTGGCTCGGAAAATTCACCAGTTGGTCACTGAGGTCGGACCCGGTCGGCGATGCTACCCAATATTTTTCAATATTTAGCTCTTTGAAATCAAACATCCTGAACTCCTCAGCAAAAACCACCAGATCCGCTTAAGGTCCCTGTTCTCATATTCCAGCGTGGATTCCCCTCGGAGCAAGCCGTTAATCAGTTCCAGGTTCCCTTTGATTTTTTCTACCTACACCAGCTTTTCTTGATACACTCGTTCACTAACAACCTTCCCTTTTACCCAGTCCATCCTCCTCGCAAACCTTTCTTTTAACTAATTCTCTTTATCTTTCAACTTTTATACTATCTGTTTTTCCATCTTTGCAAGAATTGCGTCCAGTTCTTTAGCCAAATTTCCCACCTCATCCTGTAACCTCTGCTTCGTCCTGTCATGATGGATCACCTCCTCACTCATCCGCTTAGCATCTTTCTTCCTCAAATCTTTGAGCTCCACAACCTCATCCCTCAGCCTGCTATTCTCCTCGGTCAGCATCTCCACCCTGCCCACATCACCTTTTAGTTTGGAGAAAGCTTTATTGGCTTGGTTCTAAGCGATGTCGCAGAATCGGAGTTGCGATATTCGACCATAACTTGAATGAATATAGACAAGCAAAGAATAGGTGATCACGAGACTCATCGGGATCACCGCAGATGAGACAAGGATGAGTCGCTCCCCAACACCGCATTCTTGCACCTGTCTGCAACCTGTCAAGAACACCAAACTAGCAAATAAACGCATAACGAGGAACATACTGAGGGAAATAAATAGTAGCAGCCCAAGGTTTAAGAGGGAGAGAAAGACTTAGTTGTTTCCAGGTTTTTGAGGATGAGAAAGAAGGCTTGAATATTGCATCACCATGCTTCCGTAGAGGCGTGTCGAATATGCCATCAGCAGAAGGAAAAGGAAGAGAGTGCAGCCGGTCATACAGTTGGTGATGAAGAAGCATTTAGGAACGTTGGAAAGCCCAACTAGATGTGGTAGCCGCTGGTGCTAGAGTTGCATAACGAGGAATACCAAACTCACGAAATCCTGATTCACCTGTGATGGCTATGAGCGGACCTAAAGATGAACAGTATTCGTACCAAAAAGAGATACTACTGCCATCACCCACATGGTCGCGCAAGAAACCTGATGCAAGCTCACGTGATTTTAACAACTTCTGCCATATCCATGAGCCTCTTGAGTTTTATGGAAGATCCCAAAATGTGGATTGGTGAAGGAGATAAAGCTTTACCCAATTAGCCCACAACGAAGGAGTGGGGAAGTGTAATCGCCAAATTAGCGCTAGGTTAAAAACCGTGGTTGTATCCTGAAATTTACAAATACCGAGACCACTTGTATTTGTTGGAGTGGAAACATCATACGAGTTGAGCTTGGAAATGTGGTGATTTATGGGAGATCCTGACCAGAGGAAATTGCTAAAAAGACTGTCTAGTTCCCGGAGGCATTGCTTTAGAAAACGGAAAGCTGATTGCCAAAAATTTACCATACTGATAACCACCAATTTTATCAATTGAAGCCGGCTGGCGAACGACAAAAGTTTAGAAGCCCAAGCAGTCATACAAGTCTTAATATTGTCAAGTATCAGGGTGTAATCAGTGCGGGTAAGACGAGTGGTGGTGAATGTAAGTCTAATGTAGCGAATTGGAAGTGTTGCTTGAGTGATGCCTAAACGGTTCATTGTGAGAATAAGATCCTGATGTAGTTGGCCAACAATAAAAATTGATGACTTGTTGATACTAACATGAAGTTCTGATGTGCGTCCAAACTCATCCATTACTGCTAGAATGCCGTCTAGTGAGGTCTCCAATCCATCAGAGAAAACAAGGTGTCATCAGCGAAACAAAGGTGTGTGAGACCTAGATCACAACACTAGGGATGGTACTCAAATCGTTCCTCAGCTACAACTGCATTAAGGAGCTTTGACAAAACATTGTTAACGATAACATACAGATAGAGGGATGAAGAATAACCCTGACGAATTCCACGTGAGCTTGGGAAGTAGCCCGCCAGTTCTCCATTAACTAAGATGGAGAATGTCTCCGTAGAGAAAAAAAGATGAATCCAATGTATGAAGCGCTCTAGAAGACCTATGACCTGTAAAATAGAGATAATAAAATCCCAATTAATAGTATCAAACGCTTTTGAGATATCAAGCTTAAGAGTATAACGAGGGGATAGAGATGATTTATGATAGTCCTTGATGATTTTTGGGGCTAGCATGACATTCTCAAGAAGGAGTCGACCCTTAACAAAAGCGCTTTGATTGGGTTCGATGAAGTCAGGAAGTAGCTTCTTTAGAAGGTTTGCCAGAATCTTGGAGATGACCTTGTAGATAATGTTACAGGAGGAGATGGATTGGTAATCCTTAATTGTCTCTGGGTTATCTCCTTTAGGTATAAGCGACAACAGTGTTGCATTTACACCACGGGGAAGGAAACCCAAGTGGAAGAAAGATTGGATCGATGCAATAAAATCTGGCGGAATACAAGATCAAGCAGACTGAAAAAATTCTGAAGTATATCTGTCCGGGCCAGGGGCTTTTTTGACGGCATGGAAAATAGTGTGGCTTTGATCTCTTTAGCTAAAATCGGTTGACACAAAGCAGCGGCTGGGACATTGGAGCACCAGTAGGAGAGTAGGGTAGATAGGATATGCAAGGGAATAGGATCAGAATCGGGTTTGTGTGAAGGAATGACTGGAGGAGGGTTACGACAGCCATTTTAATTGATGGTAAATCTGTCACTACTTCACCAGAAGGAAGGAGGAGATGCTTTATGGAATTGCGGGATAAATAGGATGCTGCTACATGGTGGAAATAACGGGTGTTGTGGTCCTCCTACGCAAGCCACATGATTCTTGAATTTTGTTGATAGAGAACCTCTTCCACTCGAGCCAGAGAACGCCATACTTGTGCAGCAGCTTGTTCAGCAGCTACAAATGTCGGGTTAGGGTCACAGAAAACCATCTCTTGGCATGTAAAAAGATGTGTATAGGCATCATGGAATCGACTAGGGATATCGCCAAATTTGCTGTAGTTAAGTTGACAAAGTTTTGGTTTGATTTCTTTGATCTTGATGTATAAGATGCGAAGAGCCATGTAGGAAGGGTATAACACAGGAGAAGATGACCAGTGATCTTGAATGACCTGCATAAACGATGGGTGATCAATGAGATAGTTGTTAAATTTAAAAGGTTTACGAATGAAAGATGTGGGCTTAGAGAAATGGATGACGAGGCAGGCATTATCTGAGACACTGTTAGCTTCAAAAAGAGTGTATGAGCGTGGAAAGGTGGCTTCCCATCCGTTATTTACTAGGGAACGATCAAGCTTTTTGTAGATAGGATCACCCTTTCGGCAATTTGACCAAGTTAAACGAGGCCTTACATATGCAAGATCAGTTAGATTGCAACATGAAAAAAATCCTGAAATTGTAACATGCCAAGATGACGTGAATTAGAGAAATTGGAGTGGTCAGATGTTGAGAGAATCTCATTGAAGTCTCCAAAAACGAGCCAAGGAAGCGATAAGGAACCACATATACACCTACTTTTGTAGAGGTCATGCCACAACTGGACTCGTTCAGCCTGAAAATTTGAAGCATAAACACAAGATATTAAAATAACATCACCCGAGTCAAGATTAACTAAAGACGTAATTAATTTCGCTGAGGTAAAAATTGGAGTGACAATAATGTGTGCTCTCCAGCAAACCCAGATACGACCTGAACGGTGAGCATCGTAATTGTGGATAGCGAACCAGCCAGGTAATGCAGCCTGCAAGATACGAGAAAAGTTATGAGGTTGAACACGAGTTTCTAAAAGACAACAAAAATGAGGGTTAGAAGAACGAATCCAATGATGAACAATATTGTGCTTTTGGGGTTGGTTAAAACCCCTAGTGTTCCAAGAAAATAGGTCATGAAATTAATGTCTCCGAGAGGAGACAGTTGTTGATTTCTTCGTGGCCACTGATTTTGAGTTTTTTCGCGAAGTCACGTTGAGTTGATGTTCCTGCGGTTTTTTCTTTGGCCTTGTACTATAACGGGAACTATTTTGATTGTCCTGCATAAGAGTGGAATTGGTATTAGAGAGATGTCCTTCATCCTTCTCTTCATCATCCTTTGGATCAGCAAGTACAGAGAATCGAGACGGTGATGACATGGTCTTGTCCCACAATGTATGCGAAGCAGATGGTGATTGTGAAGATCGGCGAGTGACCAGAGACCAACCAGAACTGGGTGCACATTCATGAGCTAAGACAGAGGCGTCTTTGGCGGAATTAGAGCGGGCATGTGCATTCCCGAGAGTGGGATTAACCACAGTGGTTGTAGTAATACGATCATCTACAGGTGGAGATGCACTTGTAGTGGTGTGGGCAGCAGTATTAGTCTCAAGAGAAGGTTCATGTAATGATACAGTGGCTATGGATTAATTGTCGAGTATATGAGCAGAGGCAGCTGGAACAGAGTCATCAATTGTGGAGGGTTCGGTGCTTAAGCTGAGGCGGGAGGTGGACCCTGATTAGAGTCTTGGACAGTTGAAACGTGAATTAAATCAAGTGGGATTCCTGTGCCTGGTGCGACTGTATTTGGTTTCTTCTTACAGTCTTGGTGCTTATGTCCCCAATTGTGACACGTTGAGCATTTTGCAGGTAACCAAGGGTAGGATACAGAGACAAGCTCTGTTGAATCCGAGTGTACAATCCGTTCAATGAGATGTTTATCAAGGTTAAGTAGAACAAGAACGCGGGAAACATCAAGACGAATGCACTTCTCAGTTTTTGGATGAAGTTTCTGAGCATCACCAATAATATCCGCTAATAATTTGATTCCTTCGCGTGAGAATAGGTAGTTCGGAACATTCTTAAATTCCACCAAAAAGGGCACTGAAGACAAGTCAGGCTTAGCTTAAGCTTGAATGGGAGACCATGGTTGAACCAGAAGAAGAATATTTGCGATGTGCCAGTATTTCTTACAACATATCCGCGAACAAAGTTTCGAGTAAGCAATACAGAAGAGAACCGTATCCTCTTTGATAAATTGGACATCAATTTTCATTGGTTTATCCTCGCGATTCCAAATCCGGTTAACCGTAGCATGGACCTTACCATTATGAGGAGCATCTCCCACGAAGTAAGCAACAAGATAATCGGACCAGAGTGGCTGAGTGGATTCACGAAGATGATCTGGGATTGTAACAGAGGCGATACCATCATTGATATCAAACGAAGATTTTGGAGCAGAGAAACGAAGGTCAGAGATGTCAAGAGTGTGAGACTAAGTCGTTGTTGTAGCATGAGGAATAGGGGAAGAGGGTCCATGTATATCAGATGGTGGAGCAGAGGCCATGACGGCCGGCGGAGTCCGATGCCTTGGCTGAGAAGCAAAATAAGGAAACAAGATGCTAGGTCAAAATCGCCTCTCGCCTTCGATTCCTCTTTAGGCCAGTAATTTAATAGTTTAACCATTACATTAATTCATTACTGGTAAACTAGACATGAGTTTATAAATTTGAAAGGGGTTAGATTTAATTTTTGGAGGTTTTGAATTAAGGTTTTATAGTTATTAGGATAACACAACTATTAGGTCATTTGATTATTGTTATGTTATGATTTTTATGTTTTTTTAAATCCTTTATTTTTGGGTTTTTTCCATTGTGATTTTAAAGTTTAAATAATAGATTTGTGGTAGTTTTAGAACAATTATTTTTTAATTGGTATTTTTTGAAAATTTGATTACTTTTATGGAAGTGTTTAGTTTTCTACGATTGTTTTTTTGTTTCTACATATTTCCTTCTCCTATATAATGTTGAGAGAAAAGTGTGCTTAGATCCTAAACTAACATCTTTTCACATTTTTGTTTTTGTTTTTGATGACCCTAGTATCCGGAGCTCCGAAGAACTCTGACTAGATCCAAAATGTCTGCAGTCGCTGAGGGTATCCAGGAGAGCCGCCGAAATTCACCTCATTTTGATTGACGGTGGCTGGAATTCGAACATAGGTGACGGAACTCATAGCTGTGAGCCCTTTACCACCAGAGTTAGAAGCTCTGGTTCATCTTTTCACATTTACCATTTTCATGACTTTATATTTGAATGAATGTACGTCATCTTTTTAATTGTAAATCTAGATGCTCTCACATTCCTCTCTCTCTCCTCCAGTCTCTCTCCAACGGGAGCTTCTATTCCCGATCTTGGGGCTGTTGAGTCCTTTTTCTTTTAATTTCTTCACTTCAAGGCGTAATCCTCCTCTGTTCTGGCGTTTCACTGGCTTTTTTCAACATTAGTTTCTTGCTCCAGATTCACTACCGGTTTGGGTGGTATGTCTGATTTGATGCTAGATCTACTAGCCTTCCCCCTCTATATGTGTTCTTCTCTTATAGGCGACTGCAGCTGAGCTTGTTTCTTGGCGGATGGACTTGGTTTTTGCTTCACGACGTTATCCGGTTTTGCAAATTCCGCGGCGGTGAAGGACGATCCATTGTTGGTTGTTAGTGGTTGATTTGGATTGGGGGCTCATATCGAGATAAAGGTCGATGTGTCAGCTACAATTGAGAAGAATAGGCGGTGAGGACAAGTTTCTTTTGTACGTCAGTTGTTTCTTGTGGCGGTAGTCTTTGGTTTTGGGTGGATCCATTCCGGTGAGCTCGGAAGGAGGCAACATCGCAAGTTTCTTCTCGATAAATTTTTTGTGTGATGTTGGATTGGATACATGTCCTTGTCCTCATCCACATAATTTCTATATTTTGGCTTAGGTTTTTTAGGCATGTTTTATATTTTGTAATGTATAATGTTAGTTTACATGTCGTCATTAGGTTTCTCTTTGTCAACTTATTGTCATTAGGTAGAAAGATACAAATTTTAGAGGGTCTGTCTCCGATTCTAAATTCTTGTGACGATCTTCGACGGGTCTTTTGGGATATCATGGGTTGTATTTGTCGGTTTAGAAAGATCTTTGATCTTTTTAACCATGGTCCCTATCTGAATCTTATATCTCAACTTCGGCTTAGAGTCATCATGTCCCATCTACTTGAGAGCATCTTCCAATATGAGTTTCTATCTATCCAATATAAGTTTCTATCTTCTCCTTGGTGAAACTCATTGTATCCTTTATGGATTTGTATCCTTAATCTATTCTAATACAATATGTTGACAAAAAATGCTCTCACATCCATTAAAACATATTTACCAAGCAATATTCTTTTGTAATAAATTTCCATTAATGTGAAGTTACGAAAAACATGTTTTAAAGTTCATTTAAAATAAAGTAAAAAATGAAAAGAAAACACTATTTTCTCTCTATTCACTTTTAGCCGCAGGGAAAGCTTCACTTCGCATATGCCTCTGGTCCAGCCGTCGACAGATCTCACACGAGACCAGACCCCTCATCCTTTTTTTCTTCGCCTATAGGTTTTCTTACTCTTTTCTCAGCTTCTTTTCGGCTTGTGAGGGTGGATGTGTGGCTGCTCCCTTCCGGCGTGGGTCTCAGTTTTGGGGTGCGAGTGAGATTCGCCAGCCAAGTCATCTTCACCGTTCGTTGTCGCCTCTCCGATCAGGTTCTGCTCCTAGTTTTATGCGGTTTGACTCTGCCTAGGTCTATTTTGGTTGGACTCAGGTCTTTACATCTAGTTTCAGTCTCCGGTCCTAAATTGAGCTTGGTTGAACATGTTCTCTTTAGAAGTTTGTGTACTTATTTTGGTTATGGCTTGGTTTGGTGTAGAACCTTGTATTTGTAGTTTGTTGCCTCAACATTGTTGTTTCTCCAGCGATGAATGGTTGTTGATTCATTTTACCGCCCTCATTTGCGGTTTATTTGGTATGTTTTTGGTTGTTTTACTGTGGAAAATTCGAGTTTGTGGTATGAGACTTTTGGGGCTGAGAATTGGTCTGTTAGTCGTGGTGGTTTGTCTGTATTGGTAGTGTAGTTTTCGACTTGGTTAAGTGTTATATCTTTTTGGGTTGTGTTCTTTGGGGTGGTTTGTAGTTTGGCATTTGATGCTCGTGCTTTGATTTCAGTTTGGGGCCTAGTCCGGATCAGTCTTTCACCCTCTTGTGATGAACCGGATAGGTAAATGTAGTATAAACTTCCTCTACTAGAGTTATTGGTCAGGTTTAGCTCGAGACCTGACATATTCTTGTCTTCTTTCTACTAACATCAATGTTTTCGGCATCGACATTATATTTGGTTCCAAACCTCTTTAGAGGGTCATTGTCTGCCTCTCTCATGAAGTGCAATGTTTTATCTTCCGAAGTATACTGATTACCAGTGAGGATGTGTAGCAGCCTTTCCGAATGTCTTGTATCCTCGTTCTTGCGAGTCTTCTCGGCGTTATGGTCTTTCTGCTCGTCAAAATTGAAGTTAGACTCTGAGCATCGTTTGGTCTTGATCGGCTCAGCTCTCCCTAGGTCACTTTTTTGTTTTTCTTTAGCTTTTATTTTGATTTTCGGTATGTCGGATAAAACCTCCTGAGTTTTTAAGCTTACGTAGCCAAAATCATTGAGCGTTGTATGACGCATTAGTTAATTTATTTCAATAAACGAAAAAAAAAGTTTTTTTAAAATTTTGCAGTGCTAAAAATGGAGAGGTATATCCAAGAGTCATTTTTTAGCACTTGCGCATTTTCATAGAGATGTCTAAATTTCTACAATCTCATTTGTTTTTTTTTTCCATCTGGAAATTTAAATTACAACCCGAGTAACCAAAAAAGACAACTACAAATGGGTCAAACAAATGCATCCAAACACAAAGACAATGTCGACAAAAAATAGAGATATTTCCAGAATCAAAAGGCCAAAAAAGACAAACATAGCAAACATTTATCAAACTAAACTTCTAAACTTCTATACGATCGCATTTGTTTAGTCTCTATATCTTTTCATTGCTCTATAACGTTATTGACAAGTAAAAATGTGCTTAAATACTAAACTCACATAAGCACATTTTCACGTTTATGTCATTTTTACATTATCTTTTATTTATTAATCAAGATTTTGAAATGCTCTCACATTGAACAAAACAAATATTTACCAAAACAAAAAAAAAATTTATTTGGAATCGATTTCAAGTTCCCTTATATTATAGAGTTGAAATTATTATAAGGAACTACTTTATTTTCCAGTTTCCAAAAAATGAATAAGATACTTTGAAACTATGGAAACACACAAAATTTATTGTAAGAACCTCGATAGTTAACCAAAAGGGACAAAATCTTGATGTCTTTAGAGAATCTCCATTGGTGATTTTTAGAGAGTTTCTAAATATTAAAAAAAAAAAAATCAAAATAAGAGAGACTAAGAGAAAAGTTTCTTAAAAGAGAACTTTTAGATACTTTCTTAGAGAGTTTTTAGCCACACGTCCACTTATAAGTGGTTTTTTTGCTTCAAAGCTTTTAAATTAATTAAAAATCATAACTATAAAAATAATAATAATATTTTATTTGTAAGAAACTATTTTTTAGATACTTGTGGATGGACATGGTCTTTAGAGCAAGATTATTGGTAGAACCCAATTTAAGGTTCTTTAGATTAATTTATTAA